>SKCR01023399.1:0-49273 GCA_019454045.1 Zanthoxylum bungeanum | reverse complement strand
CTTATTAGGTCACTGAACAACATGTGTTTAAATCCCAAAAAATTGTCACAGATTTGCGTTGGCTTCATAAATGAGTAATTATCAGTAAGTAAAAGAATCATAAAAATCTGTAGCAAGCTCTTCTAAGACTCTTATATGCCCTCGCAGATGATGAAATGCGATGAAATCTAGACCTGTTGTTAGCCAATTGCACTTAATTCTCTTCATCAACCCATGCCAACGATCCCATGAGCAGATTTTTACTTGCAAGCTCCTCTGGCGATGGCGAGAGATATGCAATCTTCTTCCTAAAGATGTAAAATGTTTAAGCATTAGCACGTACAAGTGCAAACCAGAAACAACATTATAAAAACAGATGCATAGTATCAGTGTTGAGAATTCTAACTTGTTCATGTCGATGCCTAGGATACAGATAAATCCATCAACATTGCTGCAGCAAACAAGAATTTAAAATTTTAAATTATAGAAAGAAGGATTGCTAACTGTCTAGAGCGTAATTTTTTTTTTTTTTTTTTGAAAAATATTGACAATTACCATGATATAATCTTGTCTGTTTCCATAGTGAAAGAAATAGCAAGAACTTGATTCACCAATTGTTGGCTAAAATCAACAGTTACTAACTTCAGAGGGAAGCTTGCAACATTTTGTGCCCCAATTTGCAAAGCTGATGTTGCGGCCTGCGGTCCATCAGCAATTCGATAGACACACAAATCTCTGAACTTTGAAACAGCATAATGTGGGCAGAAATCCTTTTTCACTCTGTAAAAGTATTGCTGGATGAACTAATATTAAATGAAAGAGTAGCACAAAAGTTGAAACAACTCATAGAAACTGAAATAAAACTATTTGCAATGGGGAAAAGAAAAAGGCCGACGTTTACCCTCATCCTATCACTTATGGCCTTCTCACGAGCTTCTTTATTCCTGGACACAACACCACCTGACTTCTGAAGTTTCAAAACCTCCATGTTAGGTCTGTTCCTTAATTCGTTACTCAGTATGTTGAAAAGTTTATCCTGCAACCGAGTGCGCTTACACTTACAGAGTAACTAAACCTAAACTCATTGAAACTCGAAAAAGATCAAGATTTACCTGACCCAAAACCAGGACAACATTGGCATTGAATGTCTCAATCACATGGAGAAGCAACTGCGAAAAGAATCAAAACATCCTGAGCCTTTAAGCAACATACTTTGAACTTTATATATTAAGGAGGACATTCTTTAAATTAATCGATATGCTTGTGATAAAAAAATCTTTAAAATACAATCACCTCAGTTCCTAAACCTTCTTTCCATCCCATGGTGTTTATCACCATGCCAGATGTTCGAGATTCCAAATCAAAAGAAAAGCGTCTATCCAGCATTTGGGCAAGCTCCTTCATCAGCATCTTGTACAACTCTACATTCTCGCTGCAAATAATCAAAAAATTTATAATTACCCGTGTTGGGCGATTTAAGTGTTATTAACCGAAATTAACATGCATCAATAACAACATGAAATCAAATCATCAAATCATGCCAATATTACACCATAAACCCTAAACTTTAGAGAACAAGAAAAACCTGAAAAAATGACGAAATCAGTGGCCCAAGTCAAGTTTACTATGTCCTTAGGAACTTATTAGCCCCGCCTCGGTGCTCTACGAATTTTGTGGCTAACGTCCTCCCTGGATAACTTGGATTCTTCTTGTTCAATGAGCACTCCTTAACAAGATCTTGAACTAGGACAATGTGGTCTCTCTCTCTTGACTCTAAAATAAATATATGTGACTCAAGACTTCTCAAATTCGGATCCATTTCGAATGAACAAGAAGGCTCATTGTAAAGACATGGAAGGGTGCCATTGGGGCACCCTTTGGATTGGGGTGCAACCATCGTAAGGGTTATACCCCTTCCATGCACCATTTGGAGCCTAAAAGTATGTTCTTCTAAATTGGAGGACATGTCTTTACATATTTGTACCATTCCTATAGGGCACCACCCAAGGGACATGACCCTCCTCCATCTAAACTTGAATTGGGGCGCAACCCTTCTAAGGGTTACACCCTTCCATGCACCATTTGGAGCCTAGTAGTATGTTATTCTAAATTGGAGGATATGTCCCTACATATTTGTACCCTTCCCATAGGGCACCACCCAAGGAACATGACCATCCTCCATCCAAACTTAATATTTAGAGAATTTACAACAATCTCTCACAATTCTCCAAAATATTCATGCAGACACTTGAGAGAGTTTCTGTGAAATAAAACTATATCGAAATAGGTAGCTTTCGCCTTGAACTTTTCCTAGTGAATGAAAATCGAATTTACTTGGCAAACTAGTGACCCATAGTCTTGAACTGTTCTGTCATTAATGTAAACCAAGACAATTGTCAACACATAGCTTTACTTTGACCATTTCCTATTCTAGGATTGTGTTCTTTTCGGCCATGAACATCGGTCCTGGATTCATCAAGCACTTTAAGGAATTCAGCTTGTAAAAATCCATGGAAACGGCCTTACTTCTTACTTGAACTAAGTGATCTACTATGAAGACATAATTTGCCTTTACCCCCATTAGGACTCTTCTCCTAATATAGTGATCATTAAAAGGCTCAGTTTATCCTAATCTTGAACAAGAGGGATCCAGGTTATTCTGGGAGGACGTTAGCCACAAAATCCATAGAGCACCGAGGCGATTCTAATAAGTTCTTATGGACATAGGAAACACGACTTGGACCACTGATTCCGTCATTTTTTCCAGGTTTTTCTTGTTCTCCAAAGTTTAGGGTTTATGGTGTAATATTGGTATGATTTAATAATTTGATTTCATTGTTGTTATTGATGCATGTTAATTTCGGTTAATAACACTTAAAATAGCCCAACAAACTTAAGAACTTATTAGTTTAATGTTGTTAAATAAGAATTTACATGTGTTAAAGATAATTTTCTGGAAAAAATATAGTTTGTGCAGGTAAAATATGCAAGGGCGTTTGAACGCCCAATGAACTCGTAGGCAAAAATTTGAACTTTTCGTAAAACGTTCGAACTCGTATTCAAACACAAGTCTTCTGTCTTAGAATATTCGAACGCGTATTCAAATGTACCACGAACGGAAACCCTTTGGGACATTTCGTTCAAACGTATTTTCAGACACTACACGAACGTAAACTCTATGGAATATTCTGTTTGAACGTGTTCTCGAATACTACACGAACGTGAACTCTCTGGACCATCTCGTTCGAATGCGTTTACGAACGTTACACGAACATTTTCGAACGAAGAAACGAATGTGACACTAACGAAATTGGTCCTGGAATTATTTTTGATTAAAATAGACTTTGTATAATTTATATTATCATAATATTAACTTAGTTAAATCATATACTATATTATAATAAACTTGGTAGTAAAGATTTAAGTTAATATTAAATATTCAATTATCAGAAGCATACACATAGTGATAAAGTTGAAATTTAATTGTCTGTTGCATGCTTGGTTGAGAATTAAAAATGTAATCTTATACAAGTAATTCCATTCAATCTTGGTTGATTTACACACACCCCCCATACATACATATATATTGTATTAGGAAATTAAAAGTGTAATACTAAGTTTGAATCCCTAAGAGATTCTATTAAGTAGTTACTCTGGACTCCCCTCATCATATGAGAATATACCTTTATTTACTTATTATAATAAACCTTAGTGGTAAATTCAAGGACTTGGTTAATTGGGACTACTGTCCAATATAACAAGTGGATACTTAGTAAATCACTTGAACAAGATCATTCGTTGATCGTTGTATAATTTGTCATTTTTAAACTCATTGATCGCTGTTAGTTTTTCCAGTTACATATGGCTAGCGGAAATATCACAGTATCGGTCACTCATGGAGAAAAATCGGAAAAGTTTGGTAAGCAAACTTTAAGCAATGGCACAAAAAAATGTTGTTCTACCTGACAACGCTGTAGTTAGCTAAGTACCTCAAAGATCCTTCAGACTCTATGGAGGGTGAATCGATAACAGCCAAACAACTACGAAAAGAGACATGGTCGTCAGGCAACTGCTTGTGCAAAAACTATATTTTGGGAGGACTTGACAATACCCTGTACAATGTGTACCAAGGCATGGTTTCTGGGAAGATTCTATGGAAATCTCTCGAAAATAAATACAAAACCGAGGTTCCGGGCAAAAGAAATTTATCGTGGGTAAGTTCCTGGACTACAAAATGGTAGATTCAAGAATGGTAATATCTCAGTTGGGTGAGCTGTAATTGATCATTGATGAAATATTGGATGAAGGAATGAAACTCTGTGAGACGTTTCAAGTTGCTACAATCATTAAAAGTTACCTCCATCATGGAAGAACTTCATGAGCTATCTGAAACACAAAAAGAAACAGATGAGTCTTGAAGACCTTGGGGATCGATTAAGGATCGAAGAGGATAACAGAAAGTCCAAAAAGGCCAGCTACAACACTATGGAGTCTAAGGCCAACATCGTCGAAGATGGAAGGGTAGCAAAAAGAGAAAGAACGGTGGAGCTGATTCTTCCCAACAAACAAGAAGTTCAAAGGGTAGTGCTACAACTATGGAAAAAGCGGTCATATGGCAAAGGACTGCAGAAACAAAAAGTCTCAGGAAAAAGGCAAGAAAAAGAAAAATGAGGCCCATGTCTCTTAAGATGAGCAGTTAACTGATGAGATCTCAGAGATGAACCTCTCATCAGTGGTAACTGAAGCCAACTTGATTGAGAATCCGAGAGAATGGTGGGTAGACAC
Organism: Zanthoxylum bungeanum; assembly: GCA_019454045.1. Taxonomy (NCBI): domain Eukaryota; kingdom Viridiplantae; phylum Streptophyta; class Magnoliopsida; order Sapindales; family Rutaceae; genus Zanthoxylum; species Zanthoxylum bungeanum. Next base: position 44,509 of record SKCR01023399.1, on the reverse strand, counting down.
TGGGGTTACTCTTCATATCTGTGCTGATAGTAATATGTTTTCCTCGTATCAGAAAGTCGATGGTGATAATCATCTAACTATGGGAAACTCATCTACCTCTAGAGTGGTTGAACAAGGCACAATAGTTCTGAATATGATATCGGAAAAGAAGTTTACATTGAATAATGTTTTTCATGTTCCAGATATTCGGAAGAACTTGGTCTCGGGCTCTTTCCTTAGTAAGAATGGCTTTAAGCTTGTATTTATTTCTGACAAGTTTATATTGACAAAAAATGATGTCTATGTAGGAAAAGGATACCTCACTGAGGGCCTTTTCAAATTCAATGTAATGACTGTCAATCGACATAATTATAATAATAAAGCTACAACTTCCGCTTATATTATTGAGTCACAAAATATATGGCATGAGAGGTTAGAACATGTTAATTATGATACAATGCGTAAATTAATTAACATGGACGTTATACCTAAATTTGTAATTGATAGACAACATAAGTGTAAGGCATGTGTTGAAGCAAAAATGCATAGAGCATCATTTCATTCCATAAAACGAAGTTCTGAACCCTTGGAACTTGTACACACTGATGTGTGTGATATGAATATTATGCAAACAAGATGAGGTAAAAAGTACTTTGTCTTTTTTACCGATGATAACATAAGATTCTGTTATGTGTATTTGCTGAGGAGCAAAGATGAAGCTATTGAGAGCTTTATACACTACAAGAACGAAGTTGAAAATCAACTTGGCAAGAAAATTAAAAGAATCGGGAGTGATAGAAGTGGTGAATAAGTGTCACCATTTAGTGAATATTATTCCAATCATGGAATTATTCACGAAACTACTGCTCCCTATTCACCTCAATAAAACAGGATTGATGAGCGAAAAAATAGAACGATGAAGGAAATGATGAACACCATGTTGACAAGCTCTAGTTACCCCAGAACTTGTGGGGGGAAGCCTTGGGTCATATTCTAACCTTCTTAGGTTAGGAACCATTACTTTGACAAGACATCGCCATACTTTCAGATATTTATAGGAAGGTACATAACATACAACTCATATGGTGTCTTGTCCAATTTTCTGTGAGGTAGCTTGTTCAGAACGTAGTTGGCGAAGAGCAAGGCTTCCCCCCACAATTCTAGGATAAAGCACAATTTGTCAACATGGCTTTCATCATTTCCTTCAACGTTCGATTTTTACGCTCAACAATCTCGTTTTGTTGAGGTGAATAAGGAGCAGTAGTTTTGTGAATAATTCCATGATTAGAATAATATTCACCAAATGATGAACATATTCACCACCTCTATCACTCCTGATTCTTTTGATTTTATTGTCAAGTTGATTTTCAACTTCGTTCTTACAGTGTATAAAGCTATCAATAGCTTCATCTTTGCTCCTCAGCAAATACATATAACAAATTCTTGTGCTATCATCGATAAAAGTGACGAAGTACTTTTTACCACCTCTTGTTTGCACAATATTCATATCACACACATCAGTGTGTACAAGTTCCAAGAGTTCAGAACTTCATTCTATGGAATGAAATGATGCTCTATGCATTTTTGCTTCAACACATGCCCCACATTTAAGTTTGCTATCAATTGCAAATTTAGGTATAAGGTCCATGTTAATTAATTTACGCATTGTATCATAATTAACATGTTCTAACCTCTCATGCCATACATTTTATGACTCAATAATATAAACGGAAGTTATAGCTTTATTATTAGCACTGTGTCGATTAACGGTCATTACATTGAATTTGAAAAGGCCCTCAGTAAGGTATCATTTTCCAACATAGACATCATTTTTTGTCAATACAAACTTATGAGAAATAATTACAAGCTTAAAGTCATTCTTGCTAAGGAGAGAGCCCGAGACCAAGTTTTTCCGAATATCAGGATCATGCAAAACATTCTTCAATGTAAGCTCATATCCGGATGTCATCTTCAGAATCACTATGCCTTGTCCAACCACTCTAGAGGTAGACGAGTTTCCCATAGTCAGATGATCACCACCATTGACCTTTTGATACGAGGAAAATATCTTGCACCAGCACAAATATGAAGAGTAGCCCTAGTGTCTACCCACTATTCTCTCGGATTCCCAACCAAGTTGGCTTCAGTTACCATTGCTGAGAGGTTCATCTATGTGATCTTATCAATTAACTACTCATCTTCAGTGACATTGGCGTCATTTTTCTTTTTCTTGCCTTTGTCCTGAGACTTCTTGTTTCTGCAGTCCTTTGCCATATGACCGTTTTTTCCACAGTTGTAGCATTTCCCCTTGAACTTCTTATTTGCTTGGGAAGAATTAACTCCACTGTTCTTTCTCTTTTTGCTACCCTTTCCATCCTCGACAATGTTGGCCTTAGACTCCATAGTCTTATAGTTGGTCTTTTTGGACTTTCTATTGTCCTATCCAATCCTCAATCTAACCCCAAGGTCTTCAAGACTCATTTGTTTCTTTTTGTGTTTTAGATAGCTCCTGAAGCCTTTCCATGATGAAGACAACTTTTCAATGATTGTAGAAACTTGAAACTTCTCACAGAGTTTCATTTCTTTATCTAATATTTCATGAATGATCAATTACAATTCACCCAACGAAGACATTATCGTTCTTGAATCTACCATTTTGTAGTCCAGAAACCTACCCACAATAAATTTCTTTTGCCCGGCATCCTCGGTTTTATATTTCTTTTCGAAAGATTCTCAGAGAATCTTCACAGAAATCATGCCTTGGTACACATTATACATGGTATTGTCAAGTCCTCCCAAAAGGTATTTCTTGCTCAAGAAGTCGCCTGGCGACCATGTCTCTTCTCGCAGTTGCTTGGCTGGTGCTGATTCACCCTCCACAGGATCTAGAGGATCTTTCAGATACTTAGCCAACTGCAGCATTGTCAGGTATAACAATATTTTGCTCTGTCATTGCTTAAAGTTTACTCTACCAAACCTTTCCGATTTTTCTCCATGAGCGATCGGAATAACCAACAGCGATCAATAAGTTTACAAAAGATCAATTGTACAATGATCAACGAATGATCTTGTTCAAGTGATTTACAAAGTATCCATTTGTTGTTATATTGGACAATAGTCCAAAATAACACAAGTCCTTGAATTTACCACTAAGGTTTCTTATGATAAGTAAATAAAGGTATATTCCCAGAGGATGAGGAGGGTCCGGAGTAACCACTTAAATCCCTAATCAGTTAGGCTCTTATCGCCTTTTTGACAGAATATCCTTTAAACACTTCCTCAATAGAATCCCTTCGATATTCAAATTTAGTATTACACTATTAATTTCACAATACAATATATATGTGTATGTGTGTGCGTATATAAATCAACCAAGATTGGATGAAATTACTTGTATAAGATTACACTTTTAATTCTCAACCAAGCATGCAACACACAATTAAATTTCAACTTTATCACTATGTGTATGCTTGTGATAATTGAATACTTAATATCAACTTAAATCTATACTACCAAATTTATTGTAATACAATATATGATTTAACTAAGTTAATACAATGATAATATAAATTATACTAAGTATATTTTAATCAAAAATAGTTCCAGGAACAATTTCGTTAGTGTCACGTTCATTTTTTCGTTCGAACGAAACTGTCCAATCAGTTCATGTTCGTGTAACGTTCGTAAACGCATTCGAACGAGATGTTGCAGAGAGTTCACATTTGTGTAGCTTTCGAGAACGCGTTCAAACGGAATATTCCAGAGAGTTTACATTCGTGTAGCGTCCGAAAATACGTTCGAATGAAATATTCCATAGGGTTTACATTTGTTGTGCGTTTAAATACGCGTTCGAACGTTTAAGGCAGAAGACTTGCGTGCGAGTTGTGTTTGAATATGCGTTCGAATGTCCAGCGTTCGAATGCCCTTGCGTATTTTACATGCACATACTATATTTTTTCCAAAAAATTGTCTTTAACATGTGCAAATTCTTATTTAACAACACTAAAATAATAAGTTCTTAAGTTTGTTGGGCGATTTAAGTGTTATTAACCGAAATTAACATGTATCAGTAACAACAATGAAATCAAATCATCAAATCATGCCAATATTATATCATAAATCCTAAACTTTGGGGAATAAGAAAAACCTGGAAAAAATGACGAAATCAGTGGTCCAAGTCGAGTTTCCTCTGTCCTTAAGAACTTATTAGCCCCGCCTTGGTGCTCTACTGATTTTTTGGCTAACGTCCTCCCAGGATAACTTGGATTCCTCTTGTTCAAGGGGCACTCCTTAACAAGATCTTGAATTATGACCATGGTGGAATCTCTCTCTTGACTCTAAAACAAATATATGTGACTCAAGACTTCTCAAATTCGGATGCAACAAGAAGGCTCCTTATAAAGACATGAAATGGTGTCTTTGGGACACCCTTTGGATTGGGGTGCAACCCTCCCAAGTGTTATACCTCTTCCATGCAATATTAAGAGCCTAGAAGTATGTTTTTCTAAATTGGAGGACATGTCCCTACATGTTTATACCGTTCCCATATGGCACCACCCAACAGACATGACCCTCCTCCATCCAAACTTAATATTTAGAGAATTTACAACATCTAAGTCTCTACATTTTTCTTTTTTGCTGCAGAAGCTTTTTTATAGCCATGAAAAAACAAAGTAATCAATCAAAATATATATATTTGTTACCCAAGATTTGTGTGCCCGAAGTAGTAGTAAAGGGGAAAATATTCTGCCCGAGGGACCCCTTCCACTGGATCAACTGGGACTTTAATCTCCATAGCAGCAATGCATCCAGGAATCGTTACAGATCCTTTGCTGACATTCAAATCCACCAAAGTCGGGTTCCAATCTAGTTTAGTAGCCCAACTAACCAGCATCCTCGACAAGGTGCTTCTTCCAGAATCTTTAGGTCCCACAACAATCACTCTAGGACCCTGCACAAAATTAAGATCCATTTACACTTTACAGATATGTAATCTATTGACTACAGTAAAAAGAAATTACCTGAGAAGTGTTGTAATCCTTGGACACTGATTCTTTTGCATGGTTTCTCCGATTTGTCAACATTCGATTCACATTTACATAAGAAACCATTGGCGTCTGATAAATCAAGAAACCCATTAAATTCCAAACAAGATTTGCAAGAATCATGGAATTAAACAAGCACACACATCGTTTGCCGTATATTCAGTTTCAGTCGCGCCACGAAGTCCAATTGTGGCTCCATGCCAAGTAAAAACCTGATAAATGAACAAAATCATTAATCAATTAACTTCACTAATACTAACAATTTGTTAATTAGCTTCATTAATTAACAACTTACAGCAAATTTGTGACGAGGAGGGAAAGTTAACGAGCGAGCTTTCGGCAATTCAGTTCCAAAAATCTCGGCGGTGCCGTCAAGAAGCCGTAACGTAACTGGTGTTTCACCGACTTCGATTCTCAGTTCGCTATCTTTCTTCAATTTCTTCACACGCATTTCCGGCGACGCCGAAGCCGAGGTGCCTGCCGGTGGGCTACCGAAATCCATGCTAACAAATTAATCTTTACATTAAGAGAAATACAAGAAAATGTGGAGAATCAAGGCGAGAAATTGAGGAACAGTTAGCCGAGGAGTAAAATGGTAATTTACCAGAAACTTGATTCCGATTCTTGATTTCTTGAATACGAGGGAATGATTACACAAATGCAGTTACAAATTTATTTTTTCTCCTGAGAGGTTGAAGGAATAGTGGGTTTCGGATTTGTATTTAGAGGGAAAAGAAAAGCCGTTAGTTTACGGTTATTCGGTTCTGTTTCAGATAAATTTCATGTAGATCCATGAATTTTATAAATATATACTTCAAAATCATAAATATTTTATTTTTTGTATCCAACCCATCTTTATTTATTTATTTTCAACTTTAAAGTTAAAATTAAAATAAAAAGGGGCCAAAACACCAAGTTATCGGATATGCCCTCTGGTGAACGAGATGAAGTTACTCTTGGAAGATCTTTTTGTACTTTCTCCCTCTCTCTTTTTAATGAAAAATAGTTATTTCCACTGTAAAATTATATTTACTTTAAATTGATATCTTAGATTAACTCTATAAAAACTCATCAAATTTCAATCTTTAAATATTTATTTGTTGCAGATATTAAAGTAAGAGACCACATTATTTACAACACTCCCCTTATGATCTATCATTTTAATTTTACAATAATTATCCAACCAAATATATGCCAATATACTCTCTTCTTTTATTTCTCTCTTATTTTATAACACGTTATTAAAATAATCAGTTTCTATTTAAGTTTTTTAACAAAAAAAAAAAAAAAAGAAAAGAAAAGAAAACATAAGTTGAATGCATTTCATTGGCCAGAAGCCAAAATGATGATGATGATCAAACATGATCAACAAAGCCAATTCATCGTCACATTATTAAGGCTATGTGTTGCCTTTAATATTCTTGAAGCCGAGTCTGGCAAGCATGAACCCTTGTTTGGCATTTGGATGATTCAGACATTGCTAAGTTATGATCAACAAAGCAAAAACTTGAAGTTTTGAATAACAATCCTATAATTAGAACTCGCGGTTCTAATTTATTAAGTTATGTTTTTATTGTTATTAACTTATTACAGTGATGATAAAAGACCTATGACGGCAACTCTACCGAATCTAATACCTCTAAATTGCAAGAACTCGAAGAACTCTCAGAGTCCGTACCCCACAGTTTTCTTCAAAACCTCTGTAGTCTCTGAATGGATCAACTTTGCAATCACGTCGGAACTCCGACTATCAATCTTCCTCCTTGAGAACTCTGAAGGTTTAGGAAATTGGGTTTGGTTGTGTTGAAGGTTTAACAAGGACGGATCTCACCAATAATTGAGAAGACGAGAAACAAAGAGTCTTCAAGGTGAGAACAAAATGGTTGAAAAACTAAGAATGTATTTAGGCTCAAGATAATATGTTTTCCAATGCTCGTGAATGGGGTTATATGTTTCTTTATATGTTCATCCCGGCTGACGGATCCTATGGATCCTATCTTGATTCGCACTTGATTAACGAGTGTATCGGTCCACACCCAACGAACATCTAGAGGTCAGACCATGAAAGGTTTCTGACATACATGGCATCAAAGTATGAAGGATCTCACACAAAATCAATGATATCCTATAGTCAAAGGATCACATATGCTACTCGACTCGATGAGATTTCTATTAACGGTGGTATGTACATTCAAATATTAAGAATCACCTGTGAGTCATTCAGTATTCGGTCCAACCAATACCCACACATCTATACGAGCTTCCAAAACTCATGGTACATTTGGTTAAACCATTGGAACTTCAATTCCAATATACGACATGTACTAGTCTTCTAGGTTATAGGAATTCGAATGTATTCCAAAACCAACGAATAAGAATATATATACACACACACACTTTAAGAATATTTTATAATAGTAATACTTATCCCATATCGGACCACCTAGTGTCCAGTATTACTAATGACTATTCTAAGGTTGATGTCATTCTTAGAATATTTATACATCAATTTAATATGCATAATGAGAATACTATTAATAAGGTTTGAAATGAAAATATAGTTATTTTATTAATAAAGAATAAAATGTGATGTACTATACAATTTCCGGATTAACACTCCAAGCATCAACTCCAATAAAAGGGTCTAAGAAATTTATTATTTAAGGTACTTTTACTTCAAAACATTAGATTTTTATTTTGAAAAATATCATTATCATAAATTTACCGATAATAGTACAATTGTTTTTATTCTAATAATTATTTTTGTTATTATAAATTAAATTATAATTAAAATTTATTAAATAAAATAAATAGATAGTCTATTAACAGTTGTTGTGGATGTTTATATAAATGAAAATAAAAATTATTGTTGCTGTGATGGAGGGACGATCGAACCCAATGCACTCTAACCGAGTGAGGTCTCCAACATTTGCCTAAAAGACCCCATCTGCTGGTCGAATTCCTACATCTTCCTTTGGTGGTCCTCCTCGACCTGCAATAACTTCTTATGGGTCTTCTTCAGCTATTCTTTAGTATTGTCCAACTTGTCCTAGGTGCTAGCTAGCTATTCTCAAAGGCACGGGTCAGTAAGAGAAGAAACAATAGTGCGTCCAGATGACGACGACTTCTTACGAGTGTCAAGTCCAACATTGTATGTTGTCTAGTTCTTGAAAACTAATTACGACAACTCATCATCTGGTAAAGGGTCGGACTCTGTCTCCTGAGCTTGTCGTTGGACCCCGACTATTTCGTTCTGTTTAAAAAAAATTAAATTTAAAAATATATTAATTTTTTTAAATACTTAAACTTACGTAGCAGTGTTCAGCTTCTTCATTGATCCATTTCTTCTTCTCATTGTAGTGCGTCACTTGGAAAAAATTTCGGAAATGACTGCACTTCACATGTGCTACTCCGCAAAAATATATAAAATGATTATTATTATTAGTAAAATTAATGAAATGTTAAAAAAAATTATGGTTATATTTACCTCAGAATATTCGGCACGGTGTTGGAAAAATGACTTGGAGCCTCCACGATGATTAAAATATAGGTGACTGCGATTCTCCGCATTTACGTTATATTTATTCTGTATTTAACAATATTATAAGTAACAAAAATGGAGAGAATTATCGGTTTCGTATTATTTTAAAAATTACCCTGTGTTTCTCGCTCAACCAAAGCTCACAAAAGAATGTACAGTCTTGCTCCTCTATATAATCAGGCTTGTGGTGTGGAGTGTCCAAAGCCATATGTTCATCGAATATCAGTTTCAAGACTTTTGTCCTAAAATCCTTATAACTCTTCCCCACGTGATGGTAGAGATACTTCAGGATGTTTTCTCTTATGGAGTCTTTTGATTTTCAATAATTCACGTTTACGTAACTACTCATTGGTTCGGTTGTTGCCTGCCTGATTGAGCGATTCAATTGTTTAGGCGATTTCTGTTACTTCTCTCATTTGGATGAGTTTCTCCTAAGCATTAATGTACCACGACACTTGCCTTAATTGAACAACGTTACATTTTTATGTTCCTGATGTCATCTAATTTTTACAATTCAATAAAAATATTAAATCATTAGTTATAAGTATTAGAGTGTATGTCCTAAAATCGGTTATGGTTTAAGGCAAAATATTTTGTAATACATTTTATTTTAATAAGAGATATTTATTTTCTACACATCATTACATCCATATTTTATGTGTATGTCTCGAGATATTATGTCATATGAATATTGTTAATTCAAAAGATGTTTGTGATTATAAGAGTCATATATTTATATGAATAAGTGTTAAATTAAGTTCTTATTAAAATATGATTATTATACAGGACAGTAATATATCACTTGACCAGTATTATTATGTGTCGCTTAGATTTGCTTATGATGTTAATAGAATGGTTGATAAGTCTCATATCATAAGGAAATTAACAAATAATATATACTTTCATTAGTAAAACAAAATACCGAACACGACCACAGAAGCGCACATGGTAATATTATCTAAGGTCATTGATCTTCTTAATAATAGATTAGTTTCATCATATTTTGTCTAACTTGAGATCACATAAAAACTTGTGCGATAGCACTCTTGGTTCAATAGTATATCTTCATTCGACTATTCACGTTCTTTGAATAAATGCTAAATGGCCTTGAGCGATTACGTACAAAGTCACGTGTGTTTCAAGAAGGGATCCGATATCTTTTGATAATAAAAGGTAGAGATGTTCTAAGGAAGCTTGTACGAGCCAAATTTGGGCAAAATGGTAAAATCGATATTTCACTTCCGGACCAACCACAAGGCCAAACACTAATTACTAAAAACCAAAACACTCTAAGAAGCCCAACTTGTAAATTGATATTGGACCAAGAGATCTCACAAGCCCATACCCAATAAAAGACTTGACCAAAATGGCCTATAGACTCATCAGTTACCAAACAAGAAAATGTCTGAACTCATAACTCCCCCATTAAATTGGCCATTTTTGGGCGTCCAACGGACAAAAGAATGAATGAGCACAACTCTCAAAGGGATTATAAAAGAAAAGGGTAATCCATAGTAGAGCAACATGTTATTCTTCTGAAGCTTGAACATTCTCGTTTGAGCTTTCAAAGCATTCCACCCTCGAAATACCAACCCACCACCCTCAAGGCAATCAAATGGAGATTAAGGTAACATCAAGCCTTATTCTTCCTTATTTTCTGTTCATCCTCATCATTGACTTGAGTGTCGGAGTGCCTACGGCACCCACCATACTGATGGACAGTAACCTCCTCGCTTATTTTACCTTTTTTACAGGATCACTAGTGTCACATACTATAAATTCTCGATTGTGGACCTCGAACGAAAATCAGCATCCATAATTTGGCGCTCATCGTAGGGCCCTTAGTGATTTATAGCAAGCAAATATTTCTTGGTGTACGGTTCCTAAATACAATCACTCATAGCTTCAAGCAGTGAGCAGACACCAGATTATATGGCAGCGTAATTAGCCATGCTCCAAGAACGATTACGAACTTTAGAAGATGAAAACCTGAATATGCGAAACTCCCACACAAACCTTCAAAAACAATTAATACTCTCTCTTATACCTATTTTGTAATATATCCTTTCAGTCGATGTTACTAACTTGACTTTTATTGATTGAGGAAACCTATACTTCAACTTCATATCTCTCATTGATTTTTTGGTCACTCGACTAGCACGATTCCGGGTTAAAATATTCATCGGTTCACTTATACTTGGAATACCACTCGACTCTCCGATGGCAGGTAGTGACCTCAGTGGTGTCACGTCAAGGGTATTCCTGATGGGGGTTATGCTATTATTACAAGTCTAACCTCAATAAGATTTTCATTCGACCAATCCCGATAAATTTCGATACCTCCCGACTCATTCGAAGATGGATCAATATATTTTTCAATTTGTACACCTAAGCTACCTAAATATTCCTCACTTGACATTCTCCCAAACGACAAAAGTACAAACACCAATATTCTAGATTTTCTACTGTCTAAAAGATCGAAACTACCCAAATCTTCAAACAAAATCGTAAGATTTTCACTATAAAATTCAAGATCAAACAATATATTTTAACTAAGAACAGCTTGAATCTACGTTACGAATATTTAAATATAATGACGAGCACGAGAAGAGTTTGAAGAATACCTTAGAAGTTTGAGACTTCTCCCAACTTGTTGAATGAAGGAAGTTTTCGAGAATAAAGTGAAGGAGTAATTTTGGCACCTCAAATTCTTACCTAAAACACCTCGTAATTCCCACTAGGGTTGTATTGATGCTTGGAGAAGGGCCTAGAAATGTTCAAAATCCCATTATAAGTCCAATTAAATAAGAGGTATATTCAAAATTGATGACTGAGGGAAGTCTTGATTGGTTATCATTTCATGATCAACTGAATGTCGAGTCTTGACAAAGGTAATGATGTCAATCGACACGACTTCATATGAAGTTTTAGCACCCGAGGAAGTTCCACTCGGCATGATATCAAAGGGAGAAGTGGCATCAACGTCCCAATAGACAATACAAGTGAATTCTTGACATGAAGTGGATATCCCAATCGACACTTTTTTTGCCTGGAGACTCAATATGAAAACTGCAGATATTCTGGTCGACATGCATGAAAGAATATTTGGCGAGGATATCCTACTCAACACTACACTTATGGAGGCTTGGTGTGATGGTATTCCAATCGACATGTATGTAAGAAGAATTGGAAAGGCATCCCAGTCGACACTACATGTATAGAGACTTGATGTTAGGACATTCCAATTGACATACACGAATGAAAACTCAGAATGAAGACTATGCCTCAGTCGACATCTCCACGTGTATATAGCTTGAGGTTCGATATGGATCCCATTCGACTCTACACGAGTGTAGCTTGGAGCTTGATATGGATCCCAATAAACTCTACACAAATGAAGACTCAGAATAAAGCCTATGTTCCAGTCAACATCTCCATATATGTAGCTTGGATCTTGATATATATCTCATTCGATACCACCAGTGTATATGACTTGTTGTGGATCCCATACGCGTGTAAAGCTAGAAGTTTTATGTGCATCCCATTCGACACCATTCATGTATAGCTTGGGACTTATTGTTGATCCCAGACGCGTGTATAGCTTGAAGTTTGATGTGCATCTCATTCGACATCTACACGATTGTAGCTTGGGACTTGTTGATGATCTCAATCAACATTACACGTCTGTATGACATTCATCTGGACCAGAAGACATTGAAGGTTCCCCTAGTCCTTTGACCCGTAGAATGGGGATTACCCTGACTTTCATTTGGTTCAGTCGACTGGGAACATTCCTCATGGCTCATGTAGAGTCAATTTGAAGACTTGGCCTTCATCTGATCCAGACGATATTGAAGACTCCCTATGTCATTTGACCCATATAATAGGGATTATTATGGCCTTTATTTGGTTCAGTCGGCTGGGAACATTCCCCATGGCTCATGTAGAGTCAAGTTGAAGACCTGGCCTTCATCTGGTCTAGAAGACATTGAATATTCCCCTGGTCATTTGACCCGTAGAATAGGATTATCCTGACCTTCATTTGGTTTATTCGACTGGTAACATTTTCATGGCTCATGTAGTGTCAAGTTGAAGACCTGGCTTTCATCTGGTCCAGACGACATTGAAGACTCCTCCTGTCTTTTGACCTGTAGAATAGGGATTGTCCTGACCTTCATCTGGTTCACTCAACTGGGAACATTGCCCATGGCTCATGTGGAGTTAAGTTGAAGACCTGTCCTTTAACTGGTCCAGACGATATTGAAGCTCCCTTTATTCTTTGACCCATAGAATGAGGATTATCCGGACCTTCATCATGTTCAGTCGACTGGAAATATTCCCATGGCTCATGTAGAGTTAAGTTGAAGACCTGGCCTTCATATGGTCCATACGACATTGAAGATTCCCCTTGTCCTTTGACCTATAGAATGAGGATTATCCTGGCCTTCATCTGGTTCAGTCGACTGGGAACATCCCCCATGGCTCATGTAGAGTCAAGTTGAAGAACTGGCCTTCATTTGGTCCAGACGATATTAAAGACTCCCCTGGTCTTTTGACCCATAGAATGAGGATTATCATGACCTTCATCTGGTTCAGTCGACAGGGAACATTCCCCATGGCTTACATTGAATTAAGTTGAAGACCTGGCTTTTTTCCGGTCCAGACGCATTGAAGAAACCAAATCAGATTCCATACGATGCTGTGAGACCATGTCTCTATATTATATTTCATTATTTCAAATAAATAACAATCCTTATCCCCTAAGAACTTGGTTGCCAAATATCCACTATTCTAATTAAACTCAACCACCCTTTCTATTTAAAATAACTAAACCTAACTTTCTTTTTCATTATTGTGTGCTTAGTGTGAGTGAAACAATTGATATCAGAGTATTGAAGCTTTGGTTTCAGAACCAGTGAAGAGTAAGAGAGAGAAACAAATTATAGTGAGAGAAAATGCAAACCAATTTAGAGAGAGAAAGTTGGGCAGGAGAGAGAAAGGGCTTGTTCATCATTTTCCGGCCATCTTTTTAGGTAAGTGACCACATCTGGAGAATCACCTCGACGAGACGAATCCAATGCCGCCGGATCTCCACCATAACTCCTCTGCACGCGCCTACACGTGCCATTCACGCGCAACCACTTTGTCGTTCCATGCTCCCACGCGCAGCCGTGCGTAACCGACACCTCCCAGACCAGAATCTTCCCCTCATCGAGATATGTGAGTCAGACACCTCATTTTCCCAATTCGGACATTTGTTTTTCGTGAAACGAGCCTAGAACTAGAGTTAACGGTGTTCGATCGTTCGTCAGTGATCATCGAGCATCATCCATTTCCACCACTACCGTTGTGATCCTGGTGACGTGTACTGACCATGGACCACCTCGTTCTGAAATTCTGAATTCTTTGGAGCTCGGTATGTTATACTTTACAGTTTTAGGGGTGTATTAGTAAGATTTTGAAAGTTTTGGACTTATTCGTATTTTGGCATGTTTAGGGACCTAAATGAGTGAATTCTGATTTTTAATGAGTAATATGAGAAAATTGGAAGTTTTACGACTAAATTGATAATATTGGAGAGTATTGGGGTTAAATTATAAATTTGGAAAGTTTATGAGTAAAATCATAATTTTAGTAAAATATAGGGATTTGATCGTAATTTTACACTCTTTCTAGATTTTAGCGAGGACAGATAAATATAGAGAGTTTTGCATAGATTGAGGTAAGTACAAAGCACGATGATTCCCTTAACATAAAAGTTTGTTGATTGATGTTTGATATGTGAGTTAAGTAATATAATATAATATAATATAATATATATATTGAAAAATTGACTGAGTAATTGATAGCATGAGGAAAAAAATTATGAATATAACTTTAGAGTATAAATTGTATGCTTGTAATATGAATCGAAGTATTGGAGTATTATGTGTTTTTTAGATAAGTTAATGGATGAAATGCGATGAGATGTGTTGTATTGGATGTTGTTTGAAATTGTTGTTATGCTGCCGAATTTAGTATGATTATGGCCGGATATCCGAGATTATGCGAGATTAGCAGAGGCGTGTGGTTCAATCCCACTCTTGCATATTTATGCGAGATTATATGGTGGGAAACCTTGGGGGTAAGAGATGGACTCTTCCAATGGTTTCAATCCATTATTATACCGAATCTGGATAGCAAACCATGTTTGATTGAGATGTGCTGTTGTGAGTATATTTTGCCTGAGTTAGCTATCATATATATTAACCGTTGGTGAGGTCATGTTGAGAGTATGAGTGTTTTTACTTACTGAGCTCTTTAAGCTCACCCCATATTTCTTAAACATCCCAGGTAGTTCGCCAGCATAACAGTAGCAGTATTAGTACTAGGATTTGACTCGTTTTCCATAGCCGTCAGTCGGGTTGGTCCAGACATTTCTTTTGGCTTTTTTCGATAGGATATTTATAATAATTTCATATTTTCAGACACTTTGGTGTAAACATATATTTGAGATTTATTTGATTGTATTTTATGGGATATTATTTTCTTACGATCTTTTGGTTTAATTGCATGACATATAGGTGCTCGAGCTGAAGTGGTTCGCGAACCCCTTTCTAGGGTTGGGCCCGCTCTAGGGAGGGGGTCGTGAAAATTTTGGTATCAGAGCGTAGGTTATAGATTCTGCAGACACCTTGCATTAGATGAGAGTATTAAATAATTATTTTGTGTTTGTAGGAAAATATCTGGACGTGGTCGTGGTACTGGTACTCAACGTGGGAGAGGGAGAGCTTGATGATACATAAGAGTGTCGGAGCTTAATATTGAGAGACCTCAGACTCGGCCTGTAGATTCTGAACCGGATGTAGCTTCATTTGGTGTTCCATCGATTTTTGAGGTTGGCGAAGGTTCTCGACGCATACCTCCAGTAGTTTCAACAGCTGCACCCACCGCTATTCCTGTAGCTGTAACTGACCCAGCTCCTCCGGTTGCACCTGATATTATAAATGCCGCTCCTTCAGTTCCCCCGATTGCCACTAATCTAGAAGATGTTTTGGGGAGGTTTATTGATGTTGTTGCACATATGGTTTCCAGAGGACCAGTGGCTAATGTACCTTTGAGTAGTAGTGGTAGTACGAGCAAGCTGGACCAGTTTCTTAATTTGAGGCCTCTTTAGTTTCATGATGCAACTGATCTTCTTGCTGCTAAGAAATGGAAGAATGATATTGAGCATATATTCAGTGTGTTAGACTTGACATTTCAAGAGAATGTGAGGTTTGCTGCCTTTAGGATGAGAGGTGAGGCGGAGACTTGGTGGAAGCACACTGAGACTATACTGACATATAAACTGAGAGCACCGGGTTATTGGAGAGCTGATGGACTTAGAAGACCTCAGTATATCACCTGGGATATGTTCGAGGAAGCCATAGTTAATTCGGCGAGAAGAAGACAAATGTGAGAAGTTTAAGGGCGGGCTGAAATATGAGATTATGTCACATATCCCGATTTTGGGGAAGCTGCCATATACAGTACTAGTTGACAGAGCTATGATTGCAGAGAGTGACATCAAGGTCGAGAGGGAGATGGGGCGAGATGAGGTTTCTGATGGGAGACAGAGTAGATTTAATAGTAGATAGTGTTCTCCGTAGCCGAGACACAGTGGAGTACCACCCAGAGGCATACAGAGTGCACCTCCTATAGGACAGTTCTGTGGGGGTCGGACTGAGCAGGTTTATAGTAGAGATACAGTACCATCTATTGATCAGAGTGCAGCGAGTGTAGCATATCGACCGACTAGCACCCGTCGATGCTATAATTGTGGTCAGCAGGGACATATCAGCACATAATGTAACATGACAAAGAGATGTTATGAATCTCGAGGAGTTGTACCGCTGGGGATGGATCTCGATGAGTTGATCAACCAGCAGGAGGAGCAGTGATAGAAGGACGTGGTAGAGGGACCAGTTCTGGTAGTATTCTAGGACAAGGCTTAGGTTTTCCATATGGCAGAGGTAGAGGAACTCCGAGTAGATCATATGGTGGTAGAGGACAAACATCTCAAACATATAATGTACTTGATACTGACAGGGGATGAGTTTTCGCCATGACATAGCAAAATGTACATGATGGTGGTGATGTTGTATCTGGTATAGTTCGAGTATCAGGTACACTTGTTCGAGCTCTTTTTGATACATGTGCCACACATTCTTTTATTGCCACTGCTTGTATTCATTGTTTGGGTAGTGTAGTGGAGTCCAACATGATTCATTTGATTGTGAGTTTTCCTTGGGGAATGACATCAGGATAGATACAGTATACAGATGCCTGAATGTGGAGATTGAGGGGAGACAACTCCCAGTTCTACTTTACTCGTTAGAAATGAAGGACTTCAGTATGATTTTAGGGATGGATTGGCTGATAGAACATGGAGTCGTTATCGATTGTAGCGGCAGGGAAGTGAGGTTTAAGTCAGATAACGGGGAATTCAAGGTAGTTAATGATCGTAGTTGGGTTGTGGCACCTATTATTTCTGATATTTCGACTTACATAATGATCAGACAGAGGTGCAAAGGCTTTTTAACGAGTATTGCTATAGTGGAGGAATGTGGTTCGACGCAGATAGCAGATATTCCAATTGTGAGGGAGTATCATGATGTGTTTCCTGATTAGTTACCTGGATTGCCTCTATGTAGAGATCTAGAGTTCAATATAGATCTGATGTCTGACACTGCCTCTATTTCGATAGCTCCATACCGTATTGCCCCAGCAGAAATGAAGTAGCTGAAAGAACAGTTGCAAGAGCTGTTAGATCGAGTATTTATTTGGCCCAATGTTTCACATTGGGGAGCACCAGTATTATTTGTGAAAAAGAAGGATGAGACTTTAAGATTGTGTATCGATTATCGTCAGCTCAGTAAGGTAACGGTTAAGAACCGGTACCCGTTGCCTCATTTTGATGATTTATTTGATCAACTTCAGAGAGCCTCAGTGTTTTCAAAAATCAATCTTCGATTGGGATATCATCAGATGATGATTCGAGATGTAGATATTTTGAAGACCGTATTCCGTACTAAATACGGACATTATGAGTTCTTAATGATTCCATTCGGACTTACTAATGCACCAGCAGTGTTCATGGGTTTGATGAATAGAGTATTCCAACCGTACTTGGATAAGTTCATTCTGGTGTTCATTGATGACATCCTTGTAAATTCGCCCTCTTAGATCGATCACGAGTAGGACCTTCGATTGGTATTGGATATTTTGAGGAGGGAGCAATTGTATGCCAAGTTCTCCAAATGTGAGTTTCGACTGGACAGAGTGGTATTTCTGGGCCACATCATCTCAGGAGAGTGTATCTATGTGGACCCGCAGAAGGTTGAAGCAGTTCTGAAATGGGAGAGACCAAGGACGGCGTCAGAGGTTCAGAGCTTCTTGGGACTAACATGTTATAACCGTCAATTTATCCGAGATTTCTCTATTATTGCTGCTCTGATGACTCAGTTGATGATAAAGGAAGTAACATTTGTGTAGACTGGCGATTGTGAGAGGACCTTCCAGATTTTGAAGGAGAAATTGACTACTACACCGATACTCACTCTACCGTATGAACTTGATGGATATGTGGTTTATACAGATGTATCACATCAGGGATTCATATGTGTACTGATGCAGCATGTGAGAGTGATTGCGTATGCCTCGAGACAGTTAAAGACCATTGAGAAGAATTATCTCACCCACGATCTGGAGTTAGCAGCGATTGTTCATGCTCTTAAGATTTGGAGGCATTATCTATATGGTTCCAAGTACGAGATTTATACCGACCACAAGAGCCTGAAATATCTTCCCACTCAGAGAGAGTTGAATTTGAGGCAGAGACATTGGATGAAGTTCCTCAGTGACTATGATTGTATTATTAATTATCATCCGAGGAAGGCCAATGTAGTTGCTGATGCCCTCAGTAGGAAGATTATGGGTAAACTGCAATTTTTGAGAGCTAGACAGAGGATGTTCGAGGAGATGGCGACGTTACGTTTGACCTTTGAGGTATCTGACAGATGAAGGCTTCTTGCTTATATGAAAGTTCGACCTACACTAGTAGATAGACTCAAAATAGCATAAGATGGGAATGAACAATGTAAGAAATGGAAAACAGAAGCTGTAGGGGGAGAGATTAGTACTTTCAGACTGAGTTCAGATGATGTATTACTTTTTGATGACAGAGTTGTGGTACCGTCTATCGAAGCACTTAAGCAAGAGATTTTGGATGAAGCTCATGATGCCCCATATAACATGCATCATGGGAGTACCAAGATGTATCAGAATCTGAAGAAAACTTACTGGTGGTCGGGAATGAAGAGAGAGATTGCAGAATTTGTATCTCGTTGCTTGGTTTGTCAGCAGGTCAAAGCAGAACATCAACACCCAGCTGGATTACTCCAGCCTCTACCTATACCTGAGTGGCCATGGGAAAAGATTACGATGGATTTATAGTAGGACTACCGATGACACAGAAAGGCTACGATGCAATTTGGATAATAGTGGATCGATTGGCTAAGTCTGCTCATTTTCTACCGATTCGAGTTACGTGGGGACCAGGGAGACTAACAGAATTGTATGTGGAGCAGATTGTGCGATTACATGGAGTATCGAAATTGATACACTATTAGATACAGATGCCAGATTTACTTCTTATTTTTGGCAGGGTTTCCAGAATTCTATGGCGTCGAAGATTACTATGAGCACAACATTTCACCATCAGATTGATGGGCAGTCAGAGTGGACTATTCAGACATTGGAGGACCTATTGAGATCATGTGTATTGACTTTTGTTAGAGGATGGGATGGTCATTTACATTTGATAGAGTTTGCTTACAACAACAGCTTTCAGGCGAGTATCAGTAGGGCTCCATTTGAGGCATTATATGAGAGGAAGTGCAAGACTCCTGTTTGTTGGGGCGAGGTTAGAGATAGACAGATTCATGGTTCAGACTTGGTAGATATGACATCTGAGGATCAGACTTATTCGAGCTAGATTGTTGGAGGTGCATAGTCGACAGAAAATTTATGCTGACAAAAGAAGAATGGACCTTGAGTTCCAAGTGGGGGATAAAGTCTTCTTAAAAGTCTCCCATTGGAAGGGAGTATTGAGATTTGGCTGGAAGGAAAAATTGGCACTGCGCTATATTAGTCCTTACGAGATATTAGAGAGTGGACAAATTAGCATATTGTCTGGCATTACCACCAGAGTTAGAAAGGATTCATAACGTGTTTCATGTATCAGTGCTGAAGAAATACGTACCCGATCCTACTCACATTCTGGAGAGCCAACCGGACGAATTGAGTGAGAATATAATTTATGAAGAAAAGCCTGTGAAGATTGTAGAGAGGAAAGTCCAAGAGTTGAGATCCAGACAGATCCCCCTTGTAAAGGTCATGTGGACTAATCATCATATATAAGAGGAGACTTGGGAAGTGGAACAAGACATGAGAGAGAAATATCTAGAGCTATTTGAAGATTGAGAAATTTCGAGGATGAAATTTTTTCTAGGGTGTGTAGATTGTGAGACCATGTCTCAATATTATCTTTCATTATTTCAAATAAATAACAATCCCTATCCCCTAAGAACTTGGTAACCAAACACTTACTATCATAATTAAACTCAATCACCCATCCTATTTAAAATAACTAAACCTAACTTTCTTTTTCATTATTATGTGCTTAGTGTGAATGAAACAATTGATATCAGAGTATTGAAGCTTTGATTTCAGAACCAGTGAAGAGTAATAGAGAGAAACAAATTATAGTGAGAGAAAACACAAACTAGTTTAGAGAGAGAGAGAGAAAGTTGGGCAAGAGAGAAAAAGGGCTCGTTCGTCATCTTCCGGCCATCTTTTCCGGCAAGTGACCACATCTAGAGAATTCCCTCGATGAGATGAATTCAACGCCGCCGGACCTCTGCCGTAACTCCTTCGCACGCGCCCACACGTGCCACTCACTCGCTGCCACTTCGTCGTTCCACGCGCCCATGCACCGCCGTGCGTGACCGACACCTCCCGGACCAGAATCTTTCCATCGTCGAGAAACGCGGGTTAGACACCTCGTTTGCCCAATTCAGACCTTCAGTTGTCGTGAAACGAGTCTAGAACGAGAGTTAACGGTGTTCGATCGTTCATCGGTGATCGTCGATCATCATCCATTTCCACCACTGCCATTGTGATCCTGGTGACGTGCACTGTCCATGGACCACCTCGTTATGAAATTCTGAAGTCTTTGGAGCTCGGTACGTTATACTTTAAAGTTTTAGGGGTGTATTAGTAAGATTTTGAAAGTTTTGGACTTATTCATATTTTGGCATGTTTAGGGACCTAAATGAGTGAATTCTGATTTTTAGTGAGTAATATGAGATAATTAGAAGTTTTAGGACTGAATTGACAATATGCAAGAGTATTGGGGTTAAATTATAAATTTGAAAATTTTAGGGGTAAAATCATAATTTTAGTAAAATATAGGGACCTAATCGTAATTTTATATTTTTTTTCCAGATTTTAGCGATGACATATAGATATAGAGAGTTTTGCGTGGATTGAGGTAAGTACAAAGCACGATGATTCCCTTAACATAAATGTTTGTTGATTGATGTTTGAAATATGAGTTAAGTAATACACACACACACACACACACACACACACACTAGTGTTTGCCCGTGCCTACAGCACGATATTACAGAATTTACAGAAATTGAGATTATGTTATTTAATTCGTATATAACAAAATGATTTTATTCTCTAATTTATTTGGTAGTTTTCATTTTCCATTAATAAATGATTTTATTCTTTAATTTATTTGGTAGTTTTCATTTTCCATATTTATAGAGATTCCATAATGGAATGATTCTTTATCAGCCATTAGATTATAATGAAATGATTTGAGCCGCCAATTAAGCCACATAAAGATAGCATTTGGATACATTATCTCTCTTAATCCTAACCATTGGTTGCATTCTCTTTCCTCCCACACCATTGTGCTTTATAATAATATATATATATATATATATTGGAAAATTGACTGAGTAATTGATAGCATGAGAACAAAAATTATGAATATAACTTTTGAGTATAAATTGTATGCTTGTAATATGAATCGAAGTATTAGAGTATTATGTGTTTTAAGATAAGTTGATGGATGAAATGCGATGAGATGTGTTGTATTGGATGTTGTGTGAGATTGTTGTTATGCTGCCGGATTTAGTATGATAATGGCCGGATATGCGAGATTAGCAGAGGCTTGTGGTTCAATCCCCCTATTGTATAATTATGCGGGATTATATGGTGGGAAACCTTGGGGGTAAGAGAGGGACTCTCCTAATGGTTTCAATCCATTATTATACCAAATCCGGATAACAAACCTTGTTTGATTGAGATGTGTTGTTGTGAGTATGTTTTGCCTGAGTTAGCTGTCATATATATTAATTGTTATTTTCATATATTCACTATTATATATATATTTTGTTGGTGAGGTCATGTTGAGAGCATGAGTGTTTTTACTTATTGAGCTCTTTAAGCTCACCCCCTCATTCCTAAACATCTCAGGTAGTTCGCCAGCACAACAGTAGCAGTATTAGTACCAGGATTTGACTTGTTTGTCATAGCCTTCAGTCGGATTGGTCCAGATATTTCTTTTAGCTTCTTTAGATAGGACATTTAGGATAATTTCATATTTTCAGACACTTTGGTGTAAACACTTATTTGGGATTTATTTGATTGCATTTTATGAGATATTATTTTCTTACGAACTTTTGGTTCAATTGCATGACATATAGGTGCTCGAACTGAAGTGGTTCACGAACCCCTTTCTAGGGTTGGGCCCGCTCTATGGAGGGGGTCGTGACAGATGCATTTGACAAAGTAATCTCCAAGCCAAAGATTCTTCGACTTAGAGAGTAAAGAACAAACTGTACGTGCCAAATTTGGGCCCAATGGTAAAATCGATAATTCATTTCCGGACCAACCACAAGGCCATACACTAATTATTAAAAACCCAAAAGCCTCTAAGAAGCCCAACTTGTAAACTGATATTGGACCAAGAGATCTCACAAGCCCATACTCAATAAATATTTGACCAAATGACCTATAGACTCATCAGTTACCAAACCAGAAAACGCTTGAACTCGTAATTCCTCCTATTAAATTGGCCGTTTTTGGACGTCCAACGGACAAAAGAATGAATGAGCACACCTCTCAAATGGCTTATAAAAGAAAAAGGTAATCCACAGTAGAGCGACATGTTATTCTTCTGGAGCTTGAGCATTCTCGTTTGAGCTTTCAAAGCATTCCGCCCTCAAAATTCCAACCCATCACCCTCATGGCAATCAAATAGAGATTAAGGTAACATCAAGCCTTGCTCTTCCTTATTTTCTACTCATCCTTATCACTGACTTGAACGTCGAAGTGCCTACGGCACCCACCACACCGATGGTCAGTAACCTCCTCGCTTATTTTACCTTTGTTTGCAGGATCACTAGTGTCCCATACTACATATTCTCGATTGTGGACCTCGGACGAAAATCAGCATCCACAAAGCTCAAGTTGTGGATACAAGTCTTTGGACAATGCAGTCGATATCTTAGAGATATCAAATCCACGATGATCGAGTTTTTAAGAGATGTCGAGTAGAAAGGATTTTACGTGACCATGATCCCATACTCGATAAGGTATATAAATATCAGAAGGAATGAGATTACATGCTCGAAGTGTATTTTAACAAGTTTATATGTTTTCTCACTTCATTCATCGACTAAGGGTCATGACATCCTATCAGGCATTTACCTATGTTCTGTGGGATATCATAAAGATGAAATATTAAAGAGTTAATATTTTCTCACTACTACTCAATAATTAACCTAGGACAATCACACAAATATAATTCTCGTCTATGTTATAAATTCAATAATATTTATTAAAGGTTAATAAATGTTATTTTAGCAAAATAAGTTTTCCTAATAAGATTATAATAAAAAAAAAATTTCGGAAATATTAATTTTATTAATAAATTTGAAATATAAAGCTAAATTTAATTAAAAGGTAATTGTAATCAATTTTTAATTAAAATTAAGTAAATAATTAGTTAATTAATGGGTTAATTAATTATTAGGTTAAGATAATATTTAATTTATTGGGGCAAGATAATATTTCGGAAATATTTAATTATTTAATCTATTGTTAGCCCATTGCACTTAATGCTCTTCATCAACCCATGCCAAGGATTGTAAGATCAGATTTTTGCTTGGAAGCTCACCTGGGTTTGGCGAGAGAGACGCAATCTTCTTCCTATAAACAAGTAACATCAATTGTTCTTGCATACAGAAATCGTGTAATAATGTCCCAAAAAAGAGTATTTCATTTGATTGAGAAACTTCGGTAAGGGACGAAAGCACACAATTTTAAACTAATTTCTAATAAAATAAATTATATTTGCTCTATCGAGTTTTTTGATTTTCATGATCCTTTCTTTTACGTGTCTCAATTTTTCCATATTTTACTCGCCCTCAATCGTTAGATCATGTTTATGTAATTGCTTCTCTGTTCGACTAGTATCTGATTGATTGAGCGATTTGATTATTTGGATGATTTCTGTTGCTTCTCTCATTTGGATGAATTTCTCCTAGACATTATTGTATGCAGCAAAACGAGAGTTTTTATGTCGTAAGAAATTTTGAAGTAAAGAAAGAAGGAGTATCTAAAGAATTAATAATATTAACATGCATCATATTATTTACAAGGAAAGAGTAGCACAAAATTACCAGTGGCGCCAAGAAGTCCAATTATAGATGAACGAAAGTTTAAACTGGATAGATCCGACCTAATATTTACAAATTATGTTTTTATAAAATAAATTGAGTTTTGGTCCAAATGTAATTTCTTTAAAAAACCAATTATGTAAAAATCAAGATTTTTAATTTTTATTTACCATCCAAAGTAGTTAATGGAAAAAGATTGATATAGTAATTTCTTTAAAAACCGAATTATGTAAAAATCAAGATTTTTAATTTTTATTGCCATCAATTTTTTTTTTTAAAAAAAAATACACCACATTTTTTTTAATTAATATATGCACCACAAAATTGTCCTATGTATAACTTTTTACATATTTATAAAATAAAATATTCAAAGTTTTTCAAGCCTTATTTACTAAACAATATTTAGTGTTTAATTAATGCACTTTTAACTATCAGGGTTTATCAAATGATAAACACAAACAAAAAAATAAAATAAAAATTATCTAACTAAATATTTTAAATTATGAATAATGCCCATAAGTTGATATGATAAAAATCCCCACACACACATTCTGATTATATTTAAAGCCATCTTGATCATCTTCCTTAGATAATTCTGTTTTAAATTTAAGTCCTAAACCTATTCAAACTGTAATCATTTATAATGATAGAATCAATCTTTACTTGCAAGTTAAAATTACATGTGCCCATATTTGTTTTTTTGTTTTTTTTTTTTTTTTCTCTTTTTAACATAACAACTCCAAAAATTATAAACTATGCTCATCAAAATTCCATCTTAATTTGCTTTAATATTATTTCTAATAATATTCATCAAAATGACAACAAAAGGAGGGAGTAAACAAGCCTGTGCTGTATGTAAATACCAAAGAAGAAAATGTGAAAAAAATTGCAAGCTTGCCAAATACTTCCCTGCTGATCAACCCAAAACGTTTCAAAATGTTCATCGTTTGTACGGCGTTAGGAGCATTATGAGGATACTCAGCAGTTTACAGGATGATGAAAAGGACATGGCCATGAAAACAATAATTTTCGAGTCTAATATGCGAGCTCAGGATCCTGTTAATGGCTGCTGGGGCCATATTTTTAGACTGCAGCATCAGTTGCAAGCATCAATGGAAGAACTCCGCCAAGTGAGCCAACAGCTAGGGTTTTGGAAAAATCAAACTCAAGCTCCTTCACCTTCTTTGGAATTAGGCAGGGCCATGAACAATTTGGGTATTTATGGTGAGAACAATCATCAGGAGGCAAATGGTTTCTGTGTTGGGATTGATGGTGGTGATGCGAAACACTTTATCAAGATTGATCGAAACCCTAATTATTATAGCAGCATTTTGAATAACATGCCTTTGGGTATTCATATTCCTATGCAACTTCAAGAAATGGAATCCATTTCCATTCACGATGATCATCTTATGGCGTTTCAAACTGCTATTCCTGATCATGGCAAAGGAAAAAAAGTTTCTGATGCATCAAGGTATTTATAATTAATTTCTTGTCACGTTCAATATTATTATTAGTCTAACTTCATGACTTGCACACTTCAATATTGGTGTAATATGCAGATGTAGAATTATGATAGACATGGCTATAGGTCAAGATTTTCATTTCCAATCTCGGATTGAATAATTGGAGATTTTGCACCCGAAAAAAATTTATTTCCGATTCCAGGGATTCCAAACTTGATCGGGATTCATGATTTTTAGAAAATTTTATGTTGCGATCACCTAATTTTGTCCAGCATCCAGTTATGGAATGATACATAATCGGGTTTTGGGCCATTTCACTACCTAAAATATATTTTCAAATTTGTTTAGATGGATTCCAAGAATTGAGAATAAATTAAGCTATTTAACAAGTGATTTATCGAGAAATAATATTTTTTTTCATAGTTTAGAAATTTTGATCAACACTTGTTTATTTTTGTTCTTCATTTTGCAGTAGCAATATCGAATCAAAGGACTCAGAAATTTCTCAAGTTGTCAGAAAGTTTAAGCCGAAGAGTGATGCTTCCTCCAGCAAAATGCTTCAGTTTGATCCTCGTAAAATGACTGGATGAAGATGACGACATAAACCTGAGTGAAGCAATTCATATTCAATTATTATTTGCTTTTGCAATTAATATCTCATGATCCACGATATTTTTTTTTTATATTTTTTGTTTTTGCATTCCTTAATAAGCCATACGAACAGCCATCATATGTATAATTCGAGTTTTTTTTTTTTTTGGTTGACGGCATTTCAATTACAACACACATAGTTTGATTTTTTACAGTCTCTTAATGATTCAAGTGGCTTGATTTATATATTTTCTTCTTCTTCTTCAAACTCTATTTTGATAGGATTTATGTGTTTACGATTATTATTACTACTATATCCCCTTCGAGATTGTTACGAGGGATTTTTGATCCTAGTTGCAGTTGATTTTTATCTTAATTAGTTTTCTTGTTTGAGTTGTATACGTATAATATACATTAATTATGATAATATTGAACTGTTGCGCAAACAAAGGAACCCAAGACACATCAATAGTCGAAGAGACATTAACATATGTAAGATACGGAGTGAGGATAACATAGCAGATCTGCTTACCAAGGCTGTTCCTGTAACACCTCGTCAAAGGCAGGATACTACCGGCATGAGACATGATTGACCCATCTCCATAAGCCTATGAATTTATCAAAAATTCGGCATGATGTATCCTAAAACTGGACAACCTATATCATAGTCCAGCATCAAAGGGAATCTAATAAAACAACAATCAAACAAAAGGACCTCAGGTCCACACAAAACACATCAATATCATCACCTAATGGCTATGTGCCCATATCATCTTTCAATACTCAAGGGCTCTGTGCCCACAACATCATAAGCAATCAAAATATTTACTTAATATATATACAAACCACATGATCAGCACGACTAACAAAACAATAACCAAAATATCTTAGACTTCTTAAACCTCTATAACTTATCCCAGGACACTTACGGGGTGACTGTCGCTTGGGTGATCCACTTCTCGAGCATGACTTCCAAAGCTGAAGTGGTTGACCCATCTAGAAGTCAACCTGTAAAAGTAGCAAACTAGTTTGGTGTGAGTTTTAAAAACTCAGTAAGTAACCATTGTATTATAAACAAACAAGTCAAACATTCAATTCATACAAAGCATCAACCCGAACATCATAAACAAGTCGTTTTATATCGAATCCATTTCCATTATACGTGTTTGCGCGATTTTTGTGCGCGAAGAAAGAAAAACGTGTAAGGTTCAAACCTCATGAGACAAAGTTCCAGCAAAGAGTGTTTGATTAAGTGAATAAGCCTCCAAGGGGCGCAAGCACACAAATTACAGTCCTAAAAGTTATAAAACTAAGAAATAAAAAATATGCTCATTTGAGTGTTCATTTGATCGGTGTTTTCCTCTTTGTACGAGTGAGCTTTTATAGTGAAGCTTGTAAATCGCTTGGGCAGTTCCAGTATCTCCCTGCAGCTGCTGGATCGTGTCTTCAACCGTTGAGCTGTGCATCTCAACTGCTTGATCGTGGAGGGAAAAACTGCTTAACTGCTGTAATCGTGGGATCAAATGCATCACGTGTTCTCGTTCTAATCGCTGCTTCGGTCGTCCTGAGTTCTTTGTCGCTCTAATCTAGTGATTACTCCGATCGCTCTTTCCTTCGTCACCCTTCTTGCCTTCGTCCTTTACTCCTTCGTTCTAGGGCGGTTTCGCTCCAGGGTGACATTTCTTCTTCTGTCAACAATTGTCTCCTAAATTCACCTTGATTGAATTGGAAGTGAAAATCGAGGTGAATTTCTCGGCCTTCCATCCCGGTTCGTTCTTCTCATTTAGGGGAGACCACTACGCCAATTGAGGGCCGGTCTGATGGGTATTCTTTCTCGCCTTCGACTAGCTAGCTACTCGACCGATCCTTCAGTACTGGTAATCTGCGAAACTGGGGAGTGCAGTACCCGAACTCGATCAGCCGCCTCCAACGGACGTAACCCATCCATAATCAAGGGATGCAGTACCTTCTATACAGAAGACCCCCGTCAGTTGTCACTAACGGATGTAGCCCATCCACAATATTACATTCCATTTCACACCTCACACAGTGTGGATGGCCATTAGCTAACTTTTTTACATTCCATTTCACAACTCATTAAACAAAAGTTTTTATTTTCGATAGCCCATGTTCCATGTAGATCTTTTCTTTTTTCCGGCTCTGTTCTGTTCCTTCTGTTCTTTCCCCTTTCATCCATTTAAAAAGGAATTTGCTTGGTTATGGAATACCGAGCTGAGATGTTTTGAGTAGGATTGGCCCTTGGCTGGGCAGTTGGAAGAGGTTTTTTCTTAGAAGCTACTTCTTTAGCCCTCATCTTTTATATACTCTCAAGACATGATATTGTTCTCACTTGCAATGCTTTCCATGTGCTACCTGACCGATTGACGGGTTCTCTGCCCTAAGCCTGACTTTGTCGAAAGTAACATGCAGTATGGTGGTTTTGTCACATGAACTCTGCTTTTCTTATGTCACACGCATCAATAATGGTGATAGCCTGGACGATGCTTCCGGGGGATGACTTATGTTGACACCTGTATTTAGCCGATCTAGTGAAGGTCGATGCTGAGATATCAAGGCTTGGCTGATCTATTGAAGGCTGATGCTGAGATACTGAGGCTTGGCCGATTTAGTAAAGGCCGATGCAGAGATGTTGAGAGTGTGGCAAACCTAAGGGAGACGTTCTCGCCCTGTACTTGAGGGAGAAGTTCTCGCCCTGTAATTTTGTTAGGTCAGCCTTTACAGTCCTATGTTAACCCATCACTTCTGCAATAAATGCGTGACCTTTCCCAATACATTCATCATGACGCCTATTAATGAGCCAATTTTTCCATCACGTCGGTGTTTCTTTTCGTCACACGTCACTCCACATCGAATCATATCCCAACACCTATCCAAGGCAACTCTTTATTCTCTTCATTTTCCCACCGTTTCTATCTTTCGGTGATTTGCATTCCGACATCTGTCTCTGGTTAAATCTTTCATCCGTCTATATAAGGGTTCAACCTCTTCTGGTTTTCACTTTGCTTTTGACCCTCTTCGAAAACCTTTATTCTTTCTTACCTTCAATCTTGCGTTAATGGCGTCTTCTTCTTCTGCCCCCAAAACCAGTTCCTCAACTTTCGCCAACTATAAAATGGCGCTGGACGATTCCTCCATGAGCATTTTTGGTGTTCATACCCTCAATGAGAACTGCGTCCAGTGTGCGCTTGGTCCCATTTTTGTTGAAGACGACACCATTGCCACAGCCCCGCTAGCTCAACAGTTCCCTTATTCTTCTAGCCTTCCATTTTTGGAGCCAATTAATATTTCTCCTTTGGCTTAATCCAACCCGATTCGCACTTGGCCCAAACACGACGCCGCATTTGAGTCTTGGTTCCAACATATGCTATTGCATGCGGATACCCGTACCTTTCTAGAGGAACATGGCTTCCTTTCCTTCATCGAACTATCATTGGTCTTGCCTTCTTTTGACCGCAATCTGTTTCCTATCTCTCTACTCTTCTATTCCTCTGAATACAATGTCTTCATCTTCCCCGTTGGTCCTTTCACGATTACTCTTCGTGATATCAGCGCTCTTACTGAGTTGTCCCCTTTGGTGCGCCCATCTCGGCTTGCACAAAATTCTGTTTCCGTCCTCCTCAAATGGACTCTTCGTCCTTCTTGTCCTACTCCACTTTTCTCCGTACCTTTTCCAAATCGATCGGTCCGATCTCGATATTGGAGCGGACAGTCTTCCTCCATTATTGGCTTTGCAAATATATCATTTGCGCACCCAGCCAAAAACCTGTGGTGGGTTACCTTCCTATCTTCTCTGACCTTGCCAATGGTCGTCTTTTGGACCTGACATCTTTCATGTTGGCCGCCACTTATCGTGGTTTGGTCGTACTCCAAAAACAACTTCGGTCGAGGGCTTCACCGATTACCTCTGGCCCTCTGTGGCTCGTTCAACTTTTTCTCCGAGCCTACTTTCCTATTTTTGGCCCGATTGACTCAAATCATTCTTATCCTTGTGTTGGTCTTCTTTTTGGCCAACTTCAGCCATCCTCTCTTCTCATTCGTGCTGCTTTCAAATATTTTTATACCTTCTCTCGGATTCCCTATTTTTCCCTTTTTCTATGGTGGACAGCCCATTATTCGATCATGATATCCATCAGTAGGAAAAGGACGAATCAGGTCTTCGAATATGGCGCAAGTTTTTATGCAGCCGTGACCTGATTCATGACATCCAGACCGGGGCCAATGGCAATGCTGGAGTGGAGGTGTATTCACCTAACTTCATTGCCCGCCAGTTTGATCTCATTCAAGGATGGCCCTTTACATTCTTCCATACTCGCTCCGCTTCATCAGATCATTTTAGAGTCCTTTCGGTCTCTGACATAGAGCATTCCTTGTCGGAGACTCGTTCTTTGATTCTTCTTTTGTTATAGTTCCCTTTACTTTTTGTACATCGGTCCATTCTTCTTTTGACCATTTTTTGGCCATCTGGCCATAAAAGATTCTATTCTTTGCCTTCAATGAGGGTATTCCCTACCATCCAAATATCTTCTAAGTCTTCTGAGTCGGTGGGGTCGAAGAAACTAGCCGAAATGACCAAACCCAAGAAAATCAAACAAGCAAAAAGGAAACAGCCTTCCCCCAGCCATAGCTCTGATTCATACGTGTCGCTCGTACGTCGTCCTAAGGTACGATCTAAAACTTTCGTCTTTCTTGTGCGTCGGTCTAAGATATGTTGAAGTCTTATAAATTTTATATCTTGTGTAGGTGCTAAGATCAGAGCCACCTTCTGCCATGCCCGAAACGACCCAAACTCCAGTGCCCGAAACTCCCATGTTCGAAGGTCCATATGGAGAGGCCGATCCCAATGTAGTCCTGGTCGTTCAGCTTCCCTCGGACGACGACGAGGCAGTTGAGGCTCCAATTGTGGAACAACCGCCAAAATAGGGCGAGAGAGTTGTTACTAGTGCGTCATCTGGAGCCGACCCCTAAGGTATGGAGCTATGTATAGAGTTTGGTTGCTCGTGTCCAGGTGCTGAGGAAATCTCAAGAGACCATCCGTTATTCGAGTCCTCTTCTATGGACAATCATGTGCCAATTGTTCAGGACCCGGGTGACGAAGCAGACATGCCCGAACCTATTTGGCTGAATGATGGTCCAATTTGGCGTCATCTCAAATGGCTTTACCTCTTGGTACACAGAATGTCCGCCACAGGCTTATAGGGAGCAACCAGAACGTAGACGACCTTTATAGTTTGGCCAAATTAGAGTTATTAGATGAGGCTCAGTCTATGTATAAAGACCACGTATTTCGTCGCATTTATGAAGAAGCGGAGGTAATTTATATTTCTGATTCCTCTGATTCTGATTCTCCTGCAGATGCTCAGTCTACAAATGTACCGCAACAACCGACGCCATAGGCAATATCTCCAGATTCCTTGGCGCAACCAACTTCGGCCCCTGGACAGCCGTCATCTTCTGCTCTTCCACCCTCTCCTCCTCGGGTGATGTCTCATGTACCTTTGACATAGGAACCTTATGCGCTTGACCAGCCGTCATTTTCGGCTCCTCACTCCTCAATTTTTTGGCCGACAGCTTCTGCTTCTCCAACTTAACCATCTGCTGTTTCTGAACGGCCATTGTCTCCCGCTCAATCAGTCCAATCTCCTGGGGAAGAATCGATATTGCTACTGAAAGCCCCTATTACTGAGCAATCATCCCTTCGGGCCGTGTCTCCTGAATGGCCGTCACTTCCCGTTCTTCCTCATCAATTATCTTCAGTTCCTTCGCATTCGGCTCTTCAGTAAGAACTTGTGCAGCCACATGTTGATGTTTTTGAGGCATCGGCGGATAGGCCATATAGCTCGAATACTGGGCATGGGGTGGTAAGTCTTTTTCACTCTTCCTTTAGTTTATTACTCCAGTTTACATCTGCTAATTTCTTCTTTTCACACAGGCATCCAACCCGCTGCTGTAATCGGTCCATAACATTTTGGATCGCTTCGACCGGTTGTCTTCTGTTCCACTTCGGCCTTCCTCACCTTCAGCCGGAGCCAGTACGGACCTGGAGGTCCTTCTGGAGATCATCAGCCAATATGTTTCTTTTACTATGTTGGAGATTGGCCAGACCGCTCTGTCAGAAAACATTCTCCAGTTAGACAGAAGTTCCTCCGAATTAAGCCGACTACTAGCCCTCCAAGCCTTGCCTATATCGGTGGATGATCGTCTCTTCCTCCAAGAACTACAGAACGATGTAACGGCCCTAATCTCTCGGTATCGTAATATACATAGCCAAAAAATTGGGCTTCGTTCTTCCATGAAGAAGAAGAAAGACTCCGTATTTCTCTCGACGCTCTTCACGAGACTCTGAGAGAGACCGCGAATGAAATGGTGACTAAAGAATCGGTTCTCGTGGACCTACAGTGTCAATTACATGAGATCCAACGTCTTATTGAGGAGATCCGTATGAGGAGAGAGGCTAAGAGGAGGGCTATTGTCGCTCAAGTAACGGAGGTGGATACATCTTTGGCAGAGTACAAAGGTTTGGCCTGTATCGATTTCGAGAAGAGCTCGGTCGATTTAGAGATGGTCGATTCGAAAGTGCAGAAGGAATGATATCTGATGAGGGAGACGCTTTCGGCCATAAAAGAATCGCCCGGGGATTTTCGGCGGTCTTCGGGCCGAAGCCAATAATGTCTTTTAGGATGTTACGTCGACCAATATTTGTACTTTTGAGGACATTTTCATCCCAAATTAATGAAAATACATTATTATATTACTGTATTTTATTTTTATTGCAAAGACATTACATTTTCATGCTCCCATAGTGAGGGCATATATTCTTTCAAGTATTTGCCATTTATCACCCTAGCTTCCATTTAAATCTTTTAAATGATAGGCCCCGTTTGGCAACACATCTTTTACCTCGAATGGGCCTTCCCAATTAGGCGACCATTTGTCATATGCCGAATCTTTAGTACCAAGTGGCAATATAGTTTTTCATACTAATTCGCCTTTTCTGAATGATTTAGCCATGACTTTGAGATTATATTCCTTGGCTATTTTTCTCTTTTGTGCTTCTAAACGATTTAGCACATCGCATTTAATATCGTCCAATTCCAGCAAATTCTGGATCATTGCTTCGTTGTAATCTTCCTTCATCAACTCTTT
The DNA here is from genome assembly GCA_019454045.1 of Zanthoxylum bungeanum. NCBI lineage: Eukaryota > Viridiplantae > Streptophyta > Magnoliopsida > Sapindales > Rutaceae > Zanthoxylum > Zanthoxylum bungeanum. The sequence continues at coordinate 10,944 of SKCR01023399.1, read as the reverse complement.
TTGCAACATCACCATAGTGGATTCGATATTCATTTATACTGGTAGGATGACCTCTTGACCATATACTAACTAAAATGGCGTGACCGAGGTACTCGTTTGTGGTGACGTCCTATAGGCCCATAGAGCCTGACTCAAACATTCATCCCATCGCCTAGTGTTGTTTGTTACCATCTTCTGAATCAACCCTTTAGGGGTTTTATTGGACGATTCTGCCTGACCGTTTGACTGAGGGTAATACGGAGTGGTGTTCACTAACCGGATCCCGTATTTGGCCAGGAAGATTTTTACTTTCTCACCATTTAATTAAGTGCAATGGTCTACCATTATTGTTTACGGTAAACCGAATCGGTGAATGATATGCTCTTTTATGAACTTGATGATCTGCTTTTGGGAGATTTTCACTACCGGAATGGCTTCCACCCATTTGGTAAAAAAATCGGTAGCAACGTTAATAAAAGTATGCCTCTTGCTTGATGCAGGATAGATTTTTCGTATCAAATCTATTACCCATCCTATGAATGCCATGGTTTAATGACATGGATCATTTCGGCTGCTGATGCCCTCTGAATGGGCCCATGCTTCTAACAAGCAATACATCATTTGGCATACGATATGCATGATTCTCCCATCTTCGGCCAATAATAACCGCTCCGTATAATCAGCCATCTCATCTTTATTCCGGCCTGGTGAGCCCCACAAACGCCTTCATGTATCTCGACCATGATGGTTTTGGACTCCGATGGCCCTACACATTTCAACAACAGCCCGTCTTGGCGTTTCTTATACAATATATCTCATGATACCACGTAATTCAAGGCATTGAGTTTCAGCCTTCGATCTTTCCCACTTTCGGGCTGTTCTAGAAATTCTTTGATCTCGCTTCTCCAATCGTCATTCTTTTCAACTTCGATGGTCATGACATTCGTCTCCCTCTTTCATCTCATCAGGGCTGGCTTAACTTATTCGCTTCTATATATACCATCTACGTTTGTTTGTTTATACCCGAAAGCTGCTTGGGTCAAATTGTTGGCTACTTCGTTCTTCGTCCTCGGAAAGTGTTCTAACTCTGCGTGGTCAAATTGATCTACCAACTCTTTGGCCATATCTAATAGTGTCATGACTGATGGGCTTTGGCATATAAAGGTTCATGTTACCTGTTGGATCACTAATTACGAATCTCCTTTAATAGACATATGTGTTACTCCCATATTGAGAAGTATTTCCAACTCAAATATCAAGGCTTCGTATTTGGCCTAGTTGTTAGTGCAATATTCGTTCAACCTGAAACGGAACGATTCTCCCAATGGGCTGACTAAGACTATCCTCATCCCCGCTCGTTTCGTTGTACTGGACCCATCAAAATACATCGTCCTTGGTTTCAGACTGCACTCATCTAATTCCATTTCTATTTCTCTGATGGTACTCAAACATGGGTGGTCAGCTAAGAAATCGGCTAAGGCTTGATTTTTTACAGCCTTTTGGAGCTCATGTCGGATATCAAATTCTGATAGTGATAATGACCAGAAACCAACTCTTTGAAGCAAGATAGGACGAGAAAATATGTACTTTATTATATTAACTTTGGTGATTAAGTACACTATATTCGGCCTAAGGTAGGCTCACAGATTAGTACATGTAAAATACAGAGCCAAACATAACTTCTCCATTGGAGAATAATTACATTCATAATTCAGTAATTGTCTGCTAATATAATAAATGGCTCTTTCGACGTCCATGTCATCGTCTTGCGCGACCATCCCAGCTATGGACTGTTCTTCGGCCGATATGTACAACTTTATTGGCCGTCCAGGCACAGGGGGTACCATCACTGGTGGCTGTGATAAATATTTCTTTAGGCTATTGAAGCTTTTTGATGTTCTTCAGTCCTGACAAATTCGTCATTATCCTTTAACCTCAACAGGGAGGAGAACACTTTAGTTTTTCCTGTACAATTAGAGATAAACCGTCCTAAGAAATTAATATGTCCTAAAAATCTCTGCAATTCTTTCTTATTTCGGGGTGGTTTAGCTTCGGTGATTGCCCGAGATTTGTTAGTGTCAATCTCAATCCCCCGTTGGTGTACTAGAAAACCTAGGAAATTTCCTGCACACACCCCGAAAGCACATTTGGTAGGATTCGATTTCACTTTAAATTTTCTCATTCGCTCAAAAGTCATTTCTAACTGGCTAAAATGTTCTTCCATGGTCACAAATTTAGCCACTATATTGTCCACATAGACTTCTACGAACTTGTTGACATGTCATGAAAGATTAGGTTCATGGCCCGCTGATAAGTTACCCCAAAGTTTTTTAGGCCGAACGACATTACCATCCACTCATAACACCCCAAAAAACATGGGCACCTAAAAGTCATTTTATCTATATCATTTTCGGTGATGTAGATCTGATTATAACCTGCATATCCATCCATAAAAGAATATACTTGAAACCCTGTCGTGGAATCTATCAGGAAATCTACCGTTGGTATGAGGTATTGATCTTTTGTGTTGCTAGGTTTAAATTCCTAAAGTCTATACGGATTCTTATTTTTCCATTATTTTTCATGACCGGGACGATATTTGACAACCATTCTACATATCGGGTCGTTCTAATAAATTTCGCCTCCAAAAGGCGTTCAAGCTCTTTCTTAATATTAGGCATAACATTAGGTGCAAACCTCCGGGGAGGTTGCTTATGTGGTCTATGGCTTGGCATGATTGGCAATATGCTCTACTAACGTCTTATCTAAACCAAGCATTTCATTGTAGTCCCAAGCAAAAAAATCTTTATATTTTTGTAATAAATGGATTAGTTTTTCGCGTACCTGGGCCTCTAGTTCCTTGCTGATGTAAATGATGCGTCTATCGTCCTCATTTCATAGGTTTACCTCATCCAGTACATCTTGGCCCCCTGAGGCGTTCGTCTTATGTCGTCCGTTCAGAGCGTATTCTTCTTCTCCCAATATTTGTTCGTTCTTGTGACTTCCTTCCATCAAGCAATCTACCTCGCATGCTTCTCTTATCCTGTCTTCTGTCTGGTGTGCCAGTAATTTATCCCTTAGGCTGAAATCGCGGCTTGAGCACCAGCCTTATTTTCCTATTCCGCTACATAGGCCATTAGATTGGCCTTGGTAGCCGCAATGGCGGCTTGTTCCTTACTCTATCTGCTCTTCATTTAAATTGATGTGTGTTGGTTCTCCAAAGACCAATGTGGTTGGCCTTGTTTGCGCGAACAAATCATTTAGCAGATCTGTGGGGTATGGCTTATCATTTTGAGCCACAATGGTCGAATTTCCCATTCATTCAGAACTCTGGTTGGCCCCGTAATTCCCTTCGTACATGAAATACTCGGCCGAATTTGTCTCTACAGCGAAACGCTTATTGTCAGTGTGTACTATTTCCACTTCTTTTTTCTGGTTCCAGAAAACTAAGCACTGATGAAAAGATGAATGAATGCACCGGCTGTTGTGTATTCAATCTCGTCCTAAGAGCATGTTATATGTTGTTGGCCCGTCTATAACAAATAATACTACTGTTTTTGTAGTACTTCCCACTTGCAAGTCTAGTGGAACGACCTCTTTGGCTGTCGTTGTCCCTCCATTGAAACTTGTAAGTACCACTTCCGTGGGGAGGAGGTCATCTTCTGACTTTGCTAAATGCCCTAGCACCCTAACCGAAAATGCATTGATGGCTGCCCCATTGTCTATCAATACCTTGGTCATAAGTATCCCATTAGCCTTCGCTTTTACATACAACGGCCGCAGATGCTTTATCATTTGTAGTGGTGGCTTTGGGAATATCACCTTCCCTGATAGACCTATCTCCATTGCTTGCTCGTTCCCACTATTGGCTTGAGATAGTTCTCCTTCCATGTCCCACCCAGATGGTGGTAATGTGGCTGGTGCATCGTGAGAGACGTTATTGATAACCAATCTTCTTTTTTCGACTCTGGTAATGGTCTGTTTTATTTTAGGCGTCCCATATAGGATGAGGTATCGAGATCGTCCCAAATTCTCTCCTAACGTTCCAACTACAGGGTTGTCGGCCTCATACAATTCTTTGAGAAACCGATTATGTGATATTCCTCTTCTTCGTGCTTCGGTCCTGATGTTTATTTCATCTTCTATATCGGTCATTTCCTCGTCTGAAGCTTCCCTATCCGTTATCGAGAGCGCTGTAAATCCTGTCTCATCACTTTCATAGACATTTTCGCTTATTCCAACTTCCTCACTGTTGTCCCCCTTGAATTTTCCGGGTAAAAAGTAATGGTTCGCCACAACCGGTGGCAAAAAACCGAACTGAATGACGATAATGGGTTATTCGTTGTTTATTTCATCCCATTTTCATCTGTCAAACTTGGTGCGTTCCTCGTAGCTCGTTATTGTCTCTTCTTTGCTGTCACTCTCCTTGTTACTTACCTTTGGTTTCTCCGTGATACGAGGATTACGGCCTGTGGTGGCCCTTACCTCACCTTGTTAATGCATCATATGGCCATAATTTCTCTGGTGTCACCTTAATTGCGTCCTCGTCATTTCTTCCACAGGAGGATTTTCCTGCCTGGATGTTGTCCCGAATACGGCCTTCGGTAAAATGCCATATAATGGGCCGATGAATTTTCGGCCTAAAAGTCCTCACATTTTGGACAAATTTGCATTCTCGCCATAGAACCTTGGTGCGAAGGTCTATGGCTGCCATGCTACTGGCTCTTTCTTTACGGGCCTTTCACAAGTGTCTTCCAACTCCCTCATCCACTATATACTGTTCTTGCACGTACACAAAGGTTTTGTTGATTCTTCCGTTCTTGGGGTGCTTTAATCCTTTCCAGAGCGCTTGAACGATGACCATATTGTTCTTCATCTGGGACCAACTTGAATTTTGGCAAATTAAATTTGGTAAGATCCAAATTAATCATGTTTAATTCCACTGGCTTTGGAAACGGGTTATCGTCCACTACCATCTTTTTTTCGAATGTTATTCGTCCAGATTCTATAGCATCCTGTTCGACAACATCCTGTGTGAATTCACCGAACAACGCGTGGACCGCATTAGGGCTGAGCTCTCGCATAGGTTCATATCGACTATGGTCTGCCAGACCCCCGAAATAATCCACCACGGTTGGAACGTGTGGCTGGTTGGTTTGTTCCAGTCCTCCTTCCTCCGTACTTGAGCCAGTTTAAGTGTTTCTTTTCGGAGGCATCTCCACTTTTACACCAATTCTCCCACTGTGGTCGCCAAAAAACTGTTTGCATAATTTTTGTGCGCGAAGAAATAGAAACGTGTAAGGTTTAAACCTCCTGAGACAAAGTCCCAGCAAGAGGTGTTTGATTAAGTGAATAATCCTCTCAGGGGCGCAAGCACACAAATTACAGTCCTAAAAGTTATAAAACTAAAAAATAAAAAATATGCTCGTTTGAGTCTTCATTTGATCAGTGTTTTCCTCTTTGTACGAGTGAGATTTTATAGTGAAGCTTGAAACCGCTTAGGCAGTTCCAGTATCTCCCTGCAGCTGCTGGATCGTGTCTTCAACCGTTGAGCTGTGCGTCTCAACTGCTTGATCGTGGAGGGAAAAACTGCTTAACTGTTGTAATCGTGGGATCAACTGCATCACGTGTTCTCGTTCTAATCGCTACTTTGGTCGTCCTGAGTTCTTTACCGCTCTAATCTAGTGATTACAGTGATCACTCTTCTCTTCGTCGCCTTTCTTGCCTTCGTCCTTTACTCCTTCGTTCTAGGATGGTTTCGCTCCAGTGTGACATTTCTTCTTTTGTCAACAATATGTGACATGGAGTCAGACTTATTATACTTTATTATGATTAAGCATATTTGAAATATCAACAAATCGATGAAACAATCACACTTCTTTCAATTAAAAACATATTTCTCTTATACACATGCAAATACAATATCGTAATTCTTGTACATTTACGTACATACCATTACAACTTGACAAACACGCTTTATAACCTTTGATATTCTCATCGATTTCAAATTATCCATTCATTTCAGATAAGCATACACGATTCATACATAACACGAGTTCTATCATACACATACATTCAGAAACATTTACGAACATCAAGCAACCAACCACGAAGCACACACAACAACTGATACATCAAAGATCATATCTTTCAACAACACGTACATACGACTGGCTTACACCCACAATGCTCGTACATGACTCATTACCTATTTTAGAATAGGTATGAGATGAATTCTGTCCGAACGGATTCCTAACCAACTCGACTACTACACCGCGAATCATCTAATCGAACATACATATAGGCTCTCATACCATATAACATAAACTCATCACACAACTTTTCATACACAAGCACATACACGAAAAATAATCCAAAACATCATTCAAATACTCATATAAATACATATATCTCAAACATACGAATATACGCCTTATTACGGAATCAAATCTCATATCTCTCACAGTCCTCACATCTCTTCATTTATATTCTTTAGTTATTGGTCAACATTCACCATTCATATATGTATCCAATTAGTCACGAACTTCCAACCCTCGGAAAAGACTTAGCTCATACCAACCCAACCTCTATACCACAAGATCATATGTATTAGTCATTAATAAACATATTCCAATAACAGACATCTACACGCACAAATATAAATTTTAGAAATCAGGACTTATTTCATTTGCTGATCTACCATACACAAATTATCCATGGCATATCATCACATACCAATACAAATACGTATATCATTACTTATATATATACTTTTACATTTACGTATACATATACATGACATTACATTCATACACTTACATACATAAACAGATGCATATAGACATTAAGCTCGTCAATTACTTCACTTTATAGCATAATAATAACCAAAAATTCATACTTGTGGTGGTCGATTACTTAACCATACATAGTCTCACACTTCTTTTTCAATATCATATCTTATATATTTTTGTCTTAACCTAAACACTTCAATCATTAATATATATATATATAAACATTAATCAACTTTCAAGTATTCATCGCATAGGTTACTTACCCGGATTGCTCGGGTCCTAGTCACATCGAGATTTTGAAGTCATATACGAAATCCAAATAATCCCACGAACGCGCTGGAATCGACGAAATTCCGATCGGAGCTACTGTTCACTGTGGGTCACTATTTATCTAAATCTTCCTCCATTGTTTCAGGTGCAATCGAGCATGGATCAGAAGAATCGTCACTACCATCCTGTAGTACTCTCTGAGAGATTCGATTTAACGGGTGGCTCAGGCCGTGAAATAAAGCGACGAGCCGGGATCGAGAAACCTAAGCTCGTGCATTTTCTCTCATCTCCTTCGCCGTTCGCCGGTGACTCTGCCTCATCGTCGGCCACCAGCAGATGTGCGATGGCCGGACGCTTCCCCTGCATTGGCGTGCCGGCCGGCGGTGGATGGCTGGCCGTCAGCGCAACTAGAACCCTCCTTTACGTTTTTGAGAATGGGGGTCGAATGGGGGAATATAGGTATTTATAGAAAAATTTCTGAAATTTACATTCAGATCCCCGAAAATTACAATCAGGTCCCTATCATGGAACATTCTCAAAAATTTATATTTTCGAAGTCTTTCTGATGTAAATTTCGAAAAATATTCAATATAAAAGTTGTTCGTCTCGGAAAAAAGAGTCTGAATGTTTAAAAATCAGCTCAATTGAAGTTCGTTATCTTTATATCCGAAACAAGAAATTTTTACGCGTATAATGACATAATCAGGAATCGCTTAAACGGTTCTCGAAACTACATGTTTTCCAACGCAGTGAATCTTCATTTAAAATATTTCGATATATTTTCTAACACATAAACTCTTATTTTCGAATAACATCTCATTCCAAATTCTACACTTTAATTCAGAAAGCTTCCGGAAACTCTTCCGAAAAATATTCGGGATATTGCATTTCCTCATAAGTTATTTGATAAACATGCATAAGCGATGGATATGAGATACAATCAGTTTTGGCACTAGATTAAGTGGGAGAAATTGATGTAGTTAGTACTAGGCGTGCCAATTTCTCATGTATTTTCCTGTAAATACGTGTATGAATAATATTTTATTATGAATGAAATATGCAGTTTCGTTAATATATTTTCTTTTAAATGGTAAAGACGTACAAAACTGGAGAATGATTAAGTTATAACGTAATTGCAAAAACGTCGCAATTAATATTAAGAAATGTTATAACAGTATCATTATTGAACTGTTCCAGGTCAAGGTTTACATGATTAGTCAGTAAGTAAATCCGGAAAACCGGTACATGTTGTATATCAAAATATTGGATTCTATTGGTTTATTTCAGTGAGCCACGAGTTGTATGGAATCGGTACATCACGTAATTAATGTATCATCCAATCTTCATCTTACATATGATAATAAATCTCACACGTGCCACCATGTTTTTTTAATTAAAATAAAATATTACTATAATAAAGATTGGATGATTAATTAATTACGTGATGTACCTGTTCCATGTAAAAATTTCTCATAATATAGAGTCTTTAAATTTTTACTCTTAGATTTAACGTAATTTGGAACCTTCAAAATTTTTATGCGATTTTTTTTCCATATTTGATTTTTTAGTATTGTATCAAGATAGCCAAATAGTAATTACTCAATAATAAGATATTTTTAGGATTTTGAACTCCTATCGTGTCCCATTACTAATTAGCAGTTGGTGGTGTATTTATTATAAAAATCTGAGATAATTAAAGATTTCACGTGTTTTATTTAAATTCGAATTAAGTGATTTGACAACGGAATGTATATATATATATAAAGCTCTTGGATGCAATGTAATTTTCACTCGGAAACTAGTGTTTCTTTCAAGATGATTTTCTTGAGAGCTGTGTACGTGTTTATTAATTAGTTATTTTGAAAGTTGGATTACAATTATTAATTAATTATTAATATATTTTTTTTTTGAATTTTAAATTGATCGATTAAAAAAATAATGAATATGTATTGAATTCATTTAATAAATAAATTATTTTAAGTAAATGAATATCAATTAAATCTTAACAAGATTCAACAACATAATTTATTTAAAATAATTATATATAAATGTATATGTACGAAAAACTTATTTCATAGATTAATTTACAAAAAATGACCTATCAAATGTACACTTTTGGTAATTGATAATAACATCTTAAATCTTAATTGAAAAATAACAATCATTAGCATAAGGAAAATAATAAACGAATCATCAACAAATCAGTGAATTCAATTTCGTATTCGACTCATTTTTACCTCAAATTTATTTTTACGCTAATACATCATAGGTCTAGGTATCTCTGCCAAAAATAGCCTCGAATATTCTCAAATGGGATTTGTGTAAATCCCAACTTTTTGAACTGTTTGGTCAGAGATTAGGGATGAGTTTTCGCCCTTGTACAAAAATCAATACAAGATTTGAGACGATTCTTTATACAATTCAAGGTGATTCTTTATACAGAATTCATAGTCGGGACAAGATTAATAGTGGTAAATCTCAATCTATAACTGATTTTCATCTATAGTAATAGTTCCCTATATAAGCAGCAAATATATGTTATTTAATCGTTGATTAGTCAACGATTAATCATAAATCGCTACTTGAGCGATTTGATCCGGGCAATTTAATTTAACACTGATATACGTGATTTTTATCGATTAATCGATTGATTTCCAACTGAAGATTTCCCAAAAATCATCTTATTTCACTTTTTTATATATATTTTTAATTTTAATATCATTTTAGAGTTTTAACTGATAGTTTTATAAGAAAAAAAGAAGAATTCTATTAAAAACAATTAAAATATGAAAATATGGTTCGACTTAAATTCATTATTGTTGAGATAATAAAACTCTTAAATTGTTCAATAATTTTTAATCATTAATATTTTTTGTATGGTCAACCATGTAAAATGTCAAGTTTATCATTTTTGATTATCGATTAATCCCTGATTAATTTTCGATTAAACTACCCATGAGTAAAGTTGTTCGATAAAAAATTTCGAGCATCTAAGCTTACAAACCATAACCTTACTAGTTATCACTATTATAAACCGATGTTTGGTAGAGAACATTAATTTAGAGTATAAGTTAGTTTATAAATATTGTATTACGAGTATAAATTAGCTTATAAACACATCAAAATCTACAATAAATGACACATAAAATTGCACTACAAAGTATCCGTAATAGCAACTCCAAAAGTCTTTTCTAATTTCATTCTTCAAATACCTATTTAATTATTTATTTGGCAAATTAAATAGTGAAAAATAAATTATCTTCTAAAAGACTCTTAAATTAAAATTAATATTATATCGTTTTAATCATATTTAATAAGCCCATTTTAGTTATATGATTTTAATATATAAATAATCATAAATAATGATGATGATGAGACTAAAAATTATATTATATTAATAGAAGCAAAATAATGTAAATAAATTTATATTATTTAATTCAATTAAATGATGTTTATTTTATTTATATTATTTTATAAATATTATTTAATAATATTTAAAGAGTGATAAATATGTATATGTAACGACTTGGCCACGGTTCGGTACTTCGGTTCGATTTCAGAATCGAATCGAACCGTCTAGTTCTACGATTCTAAGAAGCTGGAACCGTAATCGAATTGGTTCGATTACTGTTCCATCTTTTTGAAGCCGTATAATCGGACCGACCCGGAAAAACTGTTTGGTTCATATTTTTTGGGGAAAAAAGAAAAAATATTGTGGGGTTCCGATTCCGAACTAAATCGGACCAAATCTTAAGATTACGGTTCCAAATTATGTGGAACTATAACTGAACCAAAATGAATTTCGATTTGATTACGATTTTATAACCGGAACCGGATATAACGATAACCGAATCCCAATTTTACACCTCAACAAAACCCATAACTCGCATCTCTTTACAGCTTC
>SKCR01023398.1:0-77955 GCA_019454045.1 Zanthoxylum bungeanum | reverse complement strand
CCGTAAGGTGGTCCATTCCCGAACCTTTACTGTAAGGTGGTTCATTCCCGTACCGTTACTGTGGGGTGGTCCCTTCCCGAACCGTTACTGTGAGATGTCCATTCCCGAACTGTTACTGTGAGGTGTTCATTCCCGAACTGTTATCGTGAGGTGGTCCATTCCTGAACCGTTACTGTGAGGTGGTTCATTCCCGAACCGTGCTTCCATTTCTTGGAGTGCCATTCCCGGCTTGTTCATTCCTGAACTGTATTTCCATTCTTGGAGTGCCATTCCCGGCTTGTTCATTCTCGAACTGTGTTTCCATTCTTGGAGTGCCATTCCCGGCTTGTTCATTCTCGAACTGTCTATTCCCGGACTATATCTTCATTCTTGGAGTGCCATTCTCGGCAGAACTGATCTGATGTAATATGGGCCTCGCCCCCAGAATGCCATACCCGGCAATGCTGATACTGATGTAATGTGGGCCTCGACCCTGGGACTCATTCCCAAACTGTGTTTGATGTGGGCCTCGACCCTGGGACTTATCCCCAAAACTGATTGCTGAAGTGGGCCTCGGCCCCAACTGCTACTGACATGGGCCTCGCCCCCAGATTGATGCTGATGTGGGCCTCGGGAATGGACTTTGGGATGTGTTTTATGGGCTTTGGGGGGCTAATTGGGCTGGATGTGAGGCTAGCAGCAAAACCAGAATTACCGACACCGTTCGAACGCTTCCTCGAACGCGGCACGAATGCCCGCAATCCGTTTGACGTTCGAACATAAACACGAACGTAGCACGAACGAAAACAGTGAACCTTGTTTATTCTGAATTTCCCCTTCCGATGTCCGTTTCCCGTGACCTCCGTGACTTAAAAGGTAGTGTCTCCAAAATGAGACTCATCATAGGGACTTATGTGTAAAAATGCAATGTCTACAGCCATACCTCCGAAGTTGTTTGATAAACACGTGGAGTCGATGGGTATTAGATACAATCGATATTGGCACTAGAGCAAGTGGGAGATTTTGTTGGGGTTGGTGCTCAGAGCGCCAATTCCCGGTTGTATTTCTGTTAAATATTCTGTAAAACATTATTATTATGATAATATATGCAGTTTCTATAATATAATCTATATTTCTATATGGTAAAGACGTAATGACCCGAGAATGATTAGTCATGATACAGTTGCAAAAGCGTCGCAACGGACATTGAGTAGTATCATGACGTTGTCATTCTCAGACAGTTCCTGGTCAAGGTTTACACTACTTGGTCAATATAGTAAACCCGATGAGACCGGTACATGTTGTATACTGGAATATATGATTCCAATGGTTTCTCAATGAACCTTTAGTCTTGGAGACTAGTATAGACGTGTAGGTGTTTATAGCGGATAAACACTGAACGACTCACCGAAGATTCTTAATGGATGGTACACCAGCGTCAATAAGAATCTTCTTGGGTTGAGTAGCACTTGTGATTCTTAGACTTGAGATGCCATTGTGGGCACATGAGACATCTTCTACACTTAGACGACAGTCACGTCACCGATCTATTTAGATCAGACCTCCGCCTGTTCGTTGGGTGTAGATAGATCCTCAGGGTGTCCTATGTGTATCAAGATAGGATCCGTCAGTTCTGTGTATCAGAGCATAGGTAGTCCAAATGATTAGCAATCAGATAAAACCATGGGCCCGTGGTAAAGTTTAGAAGCTAGTTCTAACATTCTTTTTGAGATTGCTAATAGAATAGTCGACTGGATAATCCCGATAGAGATTTGACGTTTACATCTATATCTCTGGGATTTATCCAGATACCTGTGACGGAGGAATTATACATTTGCCATGACCTCGACCTGTATGGTTCAGCGAGTATATCCGTGATCGTCATAATCTACGGGTGGATAGATTATGGACACGAAATTAGATTTCGTGACGGATATACCTGAACCTAGAGAGTCTCAATAATGAAACATACTCGTAGAGCACTAGAGCAACATTAATAAATAATATTGATTATTTATAAGTCGTTTAAAGGTTAAACGCAAGATACATGCTAAAAAGACTAGATAGTCATTTGCTTAATTTTTGTGTATTTACATTTAATACTTGATTAATTTAAATACACATTAATTAATAGTCAAAATGAGTTTTTGACTTATATCCTAAATGAATATATGTTTTTAATATTTAATGTAAATTTATACATATATTTAATATATTTGTATTTGATTATTTAATTGATTATTTAATTGTTTTAAATGATTAAATTAATTAAAATAAATATCTTACATTATGATATATTAAGTAAATGGTATTAGTTGCAATTGTTGACTTAAATAAATATCCATAAAGTGTTTTAGATATTTGTCAAGTTGATTAAATGACTTTGAAATGAATTTGAAATGAAAATTTTTGGTATATGCTTGTTGTTAGTTTCGGCCAAGGCATTTTCTTTCACAAGTATATATTGTTTTCATTTGCTTTTCATTTCATTACCTAATACACTTTACAAAACATAAAAACTCCATTGAAGAAAGACAAAGGAAGCTTGAGAAAAGAAAGACAAAAATCAAAAAGCTTGGATTTTTAGTAAGTTTCTTGAATTTGCTATTAGTAAGGAATTTGTTCCTTAGGTTCTAGGCTTTAATATATGACATTCTCAGGATGTTTCTTTCTTTGTTCCTTGTGGTTTTTGTTGATGGAAGTTTTGGTGAAGTGTGAAGCATGTGTAATGAAGGAAGTGTATAACTATTGTAGTAATAAACTTTCTTTTAAGGTTTTGGAAACCAAGTTGCTAATCTAGAGTTGTTGACCCACTCTTAGATGACCTAGATTTGATCTTGAGTTGTTTCATTGTGTTGAGACTTTGATTGGATGGAAGAATGTGGTGTTTTAGAAACTTGATTTAAGTATTGGTTTCAAGTTTTTGACCTTGTACCATTTTTGGCTTTTCATTATGTTGAGTATTTGGATTTGTATATGATGCATGAAAAATATTAGTCTGTTTGACCCTGGTCGGACATAATGTGGTCGGCACTTTTGTGGTCGAACCTCGTCTGGTCGGACCTAATGTGGTCGGCACTTATGTGGTCGGTCCTCGTCTGGTCGGACCTAATGTGGTCGGCACTTATGTGGTCGGTCCTCGTCTGGTCGGACTTAATGTGGTCGGCAATTTTTGTGGTCGGTCCTCGTCTGGTCGGACCTAATGTGGTCGGAATTTATGTGGTCGGTCCTCATCTGGTCGGACCTAATGTGGTCGGCACTTATGTGGTCGGTCCTCGTCTGGTCGGACCTAATGTGGTCGGCAATTTTTGTGGTCGGATTATTACTCCATTTGATCGGATCATAAATGTGAGTAATGTTTTAGTTTATGGGTGGAATTCGAATAGATTATTCATATTAGATATTGAATAATTTACTCGGTATTTTGAAAAAGTTTTGAAATACGTTTTGCACCTTGAACCCGCGCTTCCGCTGCGCCCGACCCGAATACCCCCTACAAGTAAATCTTGACCATGAACTGTATTGATATTATATATTTAGCAGTGACATTTCCCAATGTCAATTACAAACTAACTTTGTAACTGTGTATTGCGTTATATATTATCGGGCCTTTGTCTAATATATACATATCACTAAACCATATTTAGTTTCAATCTAATCGTAATCAGATCGAATACGTATATAAAAACAAGAGGTGCAACCATAAATAAGTAATATTATGGAAAAATGAATTTGATCGTATTCATGAATCAGACATAGATACGATGCGGATTGGCGCTCTGAGAACCAATCCCAACACTCCGCTCGTACTAACTTCCGCTTTCCTCGTCCTTAAATAGACACTTTGTCCTTCTCTTTTTATTCCGCTTTCTTATGTGCGTTCTTTGAGTCGACCGGTCCGGTTATGGTACTGGAGCGTACCGCTTTCATTCATTATTGGCTTTGCAAATATATCATTTGCGTGCCTAGTCAAAAACCTGTTGGGGTTGGTGCACAGAGCACCAATCCGGACCGTATTTATGTCTGATTCATGAATACAAACAATCCATTTTTCCATAATATTACTTTTTTACTGGTTGCACTTATTGATTTTATATACGTATTCGATCTAATTACTGTTAGATTGAAACTAAATCTGATTAGTGATATGTATATATTAGACAAATACCCAATAATATATAATGTAGTGCGCAATTATAAAGTAGTTTGTAATTGACATTGAGAAGTGTCACTACTAGAGATATATTATCAAATAAAGTTCCTGGTCAATATTTACTAACACGGGTCGGTTAGTTAAATCCGTTGAGACCAGTACATGTCGTATATCGTGACTTGGTCCGATGGTTTATCCCAATGAACCATGAGTCTTGAGAGACTCGTATAGACGTGTAGGTGTTTATAGTGGATAAACATTGAACGACTCACTGAAGATTCTTAATGGATGGTACGCCAACGTTAATAAGAATCTTCTCGGGTTGAGTAGCATAATAGTCATTTGACTTGAGATACCACTGTGGATGTATGAGACATCCTCCACACTTAGATAGTAGTCATGTCATCGATCTATTTAGATCAAACCTCCGCCTGTTCGTTGGGTGTGAACTAATCCTCAGGATATCATGTGCGTGTCAAGATATGATCCGTCAGTTCTGTGTACAGAGCATAGGTAGTCCATATATGATTAGCGATTTGTTAAATCTATGGCCGTGGTATACTTCGGAAGTAAGTTCCGAGTGTTATTTAGAGATTGCTAATAGATACGTCAACGAGATTATACCTATAGAGATTTGACGTTTATATCTATATCTCTGGGATAATCCGGATACCTGTGACGGATGGATTATACGTATGCAATGACCTCGACATGTATGATTCAGCTAGTTTATCCGTGGTCATCATAATTTACGGGTGGATAAATTATGGACATGAAATTGAATTTCGTGACGGATATGTCTGAATCTAGAGAGCCTCACTAGTGAAATATACTCGTAGAGCACTAGGGCAACTTTTATGAATAATACTGATTATTTATAAGTCGTTTAAAGGTTAAACGAAAAATACATGCGAATGGACCTAATAGTCATTTCCTAATTATTGTGTATTTGTATTTAATGATAGATTTTATTAAATACACATTAATTAAATGTCAAATTGTGATATTTGACATATATCATAAATATATATGTATTTGGATATTTAATGTAAATATAATACATATATTTAAAATATTTGTATTTAAATAATTATTTAATTATTTAATTGTTAAATAATTAAATTAATTAAAAAATATAAATATCTTAAGTTTTGATATTTTAGGAGATGCCTTGAGTTGCTTTTGTTGACTTGTTGAAAATCATTAAATTATGTAATGATCAAAATTACAAGTTGATAAAACAAACTTTAATTGAAACAAAAATATCTAGATATTTGTGTATTGCTTCCAATTTTCGGCCAAGGGCAATTTTGGGGAGTAAATATTATTTTGTTTTATTTTTATCAGGTTAAGGGTTCATTGGTTACCAAAAACAAACACAATAGAGTAGAGAGAAAAAGTTGAAGAACAAAAGGAAAAGCTTGGAAAATTTTGATTTTGTAAGTTTTTCTTTAAACCTTTCAACTTAGAAAATATTTCTAACATGCTTAGCTTCAACATGTGTAGCTAGGATGTTGTCTCTACACTTTTAGTTTATGTTTTAATTGGTTGTGAACTTGTTTGAGAGATGTATGCATGTATGGTTTTAAAGTAAGCTTGAAATGGTTTCAATGGTTTACTTTTGATTATTTGATAATCAAGTTGCCATTCTAGAGTTGCTAAGCCACTCATTGATGACCTAGAATTTTTCTTTAGTTGTTTCATGATGGTGAAACTTATATGGTGTGGTAAAGTTTGAATTAAAATGATGGATTTAATTGATTTGGTAAGATTTATCAATTTGAAGAAATTGTAAAATTAGGGTTCTCAACCCTTTTCCAAATTTGACGCTTTTCATATATGTGATGTATTATGGTGTGTATATGATGCATATTAATTTTTGGGTTGATTGGATCTGATCTTGGCATGTTTTGAACATAAAAGGACCAAATTGCAAAAACTGAAAAATTCTGGGTGGTTTCGGCAATTAGCAAAAAATTGGGGTTTTTGTTGCAATTTGATTTTAATGTGTTTGACATGTTGGAAATCATTTTAGAAATCATTTAGAATCATCCAAAATTGTATTTGACAATTTTAAGACTAAAATGATCAATTTGCAAACTTGTGGGGTTTTTGTTGCAATTTGATTTTAATATATTTGACATGTTGGAAATCATTTTAGAAATGATTTAGAATCATCCAAAATTGTATTTGACAATTTTAAGACTAAAATGATCAATTTGCAAACTTGTGGGGCAATTCGGCAATTACCAAGAAATTTGATTTTGTGTAAGATTTTAGAATTTGATAATTGGGTAATTAAATAAATAAGTTTATTTAATTGATCCAAGAAAAATTTTGAAATCGGAAAATTTTGATTTTCCGCGTTTCCGCTGCGTTGATGGATTTCCGCCATAAAACCCCAACAAAACCCGTGGCGGGTTATCTTCCTATTTCTTCGGACACTGCCAACGATCGATCTTTGGATTTATGTTCTTTCTTGTTGGCTGCTGTTTATATCGGGGTCTGGCCGTTCTTCAAAAACAATTACGGTCCAACTCTTCACCCGTTGCTTCTGGCCCTTTTTGGCTCGTCCAACTTTGGCTCAGGGCATACTTCCCTGTTTTTGGTTCTATTGAGTCGAATCATTCATTTATTTGTGCTGACCTTCTATTCGCCCAATTAGGGCCAACTCCTCTCCTTCCTCGTACAATTTTCGAGTATTTTTATTCCCTTTCTCGGGGTCTCATTATTGTCCCGTTTGAATTTTTCAGACAGCAAGTAATGATTAGCCACAACCGGTGGCATGCTGCCAAACTGAATAACAATGGGTAGTTCTTCATCATTCGTTTCGTCCCGCTTATTTAGTCGCTCAAACTTGGTTCGGTCTTTGCAGTCCTGACTGATTCCCTCTTCGCCACCACCATATTTGGCATCCATAACTACTCTTCTTTTCATAGAGGTGTTAGTTGGGAGGACATGGCCCCGCTTTTCGTGGCCAGTAGGAGCTTTCACCTCACACCGCTGGCGCATCATCCGACCATAATTCCTTTGATTTCGTCTCAACTGCGTCCCTGTCATCTCATCCACATGAACATAGTTCTTTCTTGCTGGTTATATACGAATGCGAAACGTTGGGCCGGTGGAACCTCAGCCTAAAAGTCCTGATGTTCTGGATGAAGTTTGAGTGTTCTCCATTAAACCTTGGTGTGAAGGTTTTCGGATGCCATGCTGCGGATCCCTTTTCGGTGGGCCCATTTCACAAGTTTCTTCCAGTTTTTTCATCCATTCTATACTGTTCTGACGGCGAATACACAAATTTTATGGAGCCTTTCCTTCTTGGTGCAGCTCTATCCTCTCAAAGGCACTAAGGCGTTGGTCGTTCTGATCTTCATCTAAGACCAGCTTAAATTTTGGCAAATTCATCTTAGTTAGGTCAGAGTTAATCATATTCATTTCCAATGGTTTAAGGAACGGGTTGTCGTCCACAACCATTTTGTCCTTTTTTCGAACGTTATTCGTCCAGACTCTATGGCATCCTGTAACACATTCTGAAACACAAGGCAATTGTTAGTTGGGTGAGACCATGCATTATGCCACTTACAATATTTCTTGCCACTAACTTGTTAGGGTTGGTGCTCTGAGCGCCAATCCGGATCGTATTTATGTCCGATTCATGAATACGAGCAATATCTTTTTCCATAATATTACTAATTTAAATGGTTGCACCTCTTGTCTTTTATAAACGTTTTCGATCTAATTTCGATTAGATTGAAACTAAATCTGGTTTAGTGATATGTATATATATTAGACAAAGACCGTAGGATTTACAACGTAGTGCGCAGTTACAACATAGTTTGTAATTGACATTGGGAAGTGTCACTATAAGTTGTATATCCTTAAATTAAGTTCCTGGTCAAGATTTACTGACATGGGTCGGTTAGTAAAATCCACTGAGACCAGTACATGTCGTATATCATACTTGGTCCGATGGTTTTTCCCAATGAACCATGAGTTTTGGGAGACTCGTATAGACGTGTAGATGTTTATTTGATAAACACTGAACGACTCACCGAATACTTCCTAATAGATAGTACACCAACGTCAATGAGAATCTTCTCGGGTTGAGTAGCATAATGATTCTTTGACTTGAGATACCACTGTGGATATATGAGTTATCCTCCACACTTAGATGGCAGTCACGTCACCGATCTATTTAGATCACACCTCTGTCGTTCGTTGGGTGTGGACTCATGCTCATGAGATCCTGTGAGTATCAAGAAATGATCCGTCAATTCTGTGTACAGAGCATAGGTAGTCCATATGTGATTAGCAATCTGTTAAATCTATGGTCATAATATACTTCGGAAGTGAGTTCTGAATATTATATAGAGATTTCTAATAGATACGTCGACATGATTATTCCTATAGAGATTTGACGTTTATATCTACATCTCTGGGATAATCCAGATACCTGTGACGGAAGGATTATACGTATGCAATGACCTCGACCTGTATGATTCAGCGAGTTTATCCGTGGTCGTCATAATTTACGGGTTGATGAATTATGGACACGAAATTAGATTTTGTGACGAATATGCATGAATCTAGAGTCTCACTAATGTAATATACTCGTAGAGCACTAGGACAACTGTTATTAATAATACTGATTATTTATAACTCGTTTAATGGTTAAACAAAAAATACATGCAATCGGGACCTAAC
This sequence comes from Zanthoxylum bungeanum, assembly GCA_019454045.1. Lineage (NCBI taxonomy): Eukaryota > Viridiplantae > Streptophyta > Magnoliopsida > Sapindales > Rutaceae > Zanthoxylum > Zanthoxylum bungeanum. Next base: position 69,119 of record SKCR01023398.1, on the reverse strand, counting down.
CGTCATTTCCAAATTAATGTGTATTTGTATTTAATATTTGATATTATTAAATACACATTAATAAAATATCAATTTGTGATATTTGACGTATATCATTAATATATGTATTTGAGATATTTAATATAAATATAATACATATATTTAAGATATTTGTATTTAATTATTTAATTATATAAATATTTTATGATTAATATAATTAAAGTTACAAATATTTTATGACATGATTTCCTTTATTAAAGTTGGAAATGGCATGATGTCATTGGAACATATTTTAATTTACTTTATGGATGATAATTGTTAACTTTATTAAAGTAATATGTGTGCCAATTGAATTTGAACAAAATTAAATAATTGTTATTTAATTTCTTGTTGTAAAATTCGGCCAAGTGAATGGATTTACAAAATGGTTTTGTTTTTTCATTTGACAAGACTTAGACAAGTTTAACAAATAACTACAAAGAGAGTTGAGAGCATTTGTTGAAGAAAGAAAAGAAAAACAAAACAAAATTTAAATTTTTGTAAGTAATTTCACTTTTTCTTCTACATGAAAATTATTTTAATTTATCTTAGCTTCAATTTGTGTTGCTAAGTTGATGTCTCTACTCTTTGGGTTTGTAATTATATGTGTTTAAAGCTTGTTGGATGTGATTAGCATGTATGTTTAATTTATAAGCTTATTAGTGTAATCAAGCTTATAGGATTAATTTGTAATCTAAGTTGCCATTCTAGAGTTGATTAGCCATTCATAATTAACCTAGAATTGTTCTTGATTAATTTCATGATGGTCAGACTTGATTGGTGTGGTAATTGATTGATTAAAGTGTTGAATTTATTCAATTTATTGTAAATTGTGTAATTGGAGTAATTTATGAAATTAGAGTTCTAAACCTATTCCAATTTTGGGGATTTTCATATATATGATATAATTTGATGTATATTTGATGTATGTTAAATTTGGGATTGATTGGATTTGATCTTGATGTGTTTTGAATAAATTGGGCCAAATTGCAATTAATAAAAATACCTGGACTGTTTCGGAAATTCTGAAAAGTGTGGGATTTGAGTTGCAAATTCAGTTTTCATGTTTTGAACATGTTAAGAATAATTTTAGAAATGATTTGGAATCATCTAAAATTATATTTGACAATTTTAGGACTAAAATGTAAAATTTGTAAAGTTTAGGGGTCTCACGGTAATTAATGATAAATCTGATTTTTCAGATAAAAATTCAGTTTTTATTTATTGAGTAATTAGAATAAATTGATTTATTTTAATTTCCCAAGAAAAATATTTATAGGAAATTATTTCGGAGTGAAAACGGCGTTACCGGGTAACAGCCGCCCAAACAGTGAACTGGGCATTGTTCTGGCAGCCCATGAACTGTCCAAATATTTTTGGGGCTGACCTGGGCAGTCCCTATGTGCATTGGTCGGTTGGTTCGGTCGGAAACGCGTTTTATGCTATTTTACGGAAAAATATTTTCGCAAAAGTTTCGCGGTGTTTCTATTTTATTTATGTCGTTATATGATATCGAATAAATATGTTTAGGTGAAATATGAATGAATTATTAATATTGGATATTAAATAATTTATTCGTAAGTTTAAAACTTTTAAACTACGATTTCGCTTGAACATTGCTTTTTCCGCTGCGCCTGCCTGATTTAACCCCGACATAACTTGCTCGGGGTTTGGCAATTTGTGGCAGTCGCTTAATTTGATTTGTTTATCCTTATATAATTGATCAAATATGGCATCAACTTTAGTGACGTCAAAAGAAAAAGTCTTACTTTTCTTATCATTTTCTATCTCTGGGTTTGGTTCGGCCCACGTCCTACAAACATATGACTTTCCCTTAATTAATTCAACCAGGCATAGGTCGGCCGATTCAACATTCATTTCTCCTACTTCGTAGTTTGTATTCCTATAATAAGTCCCTTTACTAGCATTCCTCATTTGCTCTTCTTCCCTCAACAATCGCTCATATCTAACCACGTTAGTGGTGAGCTGGAGAAGGTCACAGAACTCTCAATCTTGGAATTTCTTTTTTAAGTCAAAGTTAAGACAACTTTGAGCAATTTTTACAAATTTTTTTTTCTGGCAAAGGTAAATAGCATCGACCTCGGGCCGCTTTAAATCTTTGAAAAAATGTTTCGGCCTACTCACCTGACAACTGCCTCAAATTTGCCAAATCAGCCAGGGTCACTTCAGACTCGGTTTTATAGAACTACGCATGGAACAACTATTCCATTTGGTACCAATTCTCCACTGAATTAGTGTTAGGGTTAGTGCTCTGAGCGCCAATTTTATTATGTATTTCCTTGAAAATACTAATGTAACATTTGATTATGAATAAAATAGACAGTTTCTTTTATATAACATCTTCTAATATATGGTAAAGACGTAGCCGACCTTAGAATGATTAGTTATGATACTATTGCAAGAGCGTCGTAACTGACATTGAGTTGTATCATGACATTGTCATTCTTAGACAGTTCTCGGTCAAGGTTTACACTACTTGGTCAGTAAAGTAAACTCATTGAGACTGGTACATGTCGTATATTAGAATCTTGGATTCCGATGGTTTCTTAATGAACCATGAGTCTTGGAGACTCGTATAGACGTGTAGGTGTTTATAGCGGATAGAAACTGAACGATTCACCGAAGATTCTTAATGGATAGTACACCAACGTCAATAAGAATCTTCTCGGGTTAAGTGAGCATAGTGATTCTTTGACTTGAGATATCACTGTGGATATATGAGTTATCCTCCACACTTAGATGACAGTCACGTCACCGATCTATTTAGATCTGACATCCGCCTGTTCGTTGGGTGTGGACTGATGCTCAGGATATCTTGTGTGTATCAAGAAAGAATCCGTCACCTCTGTGTACATAGCATAGGTATTCAATATGAAATTAGCAATCTGTTAAATCAATGGGCCCGTGGTACACTGTAGAAATCAGTTCTAAGTGTTATTAAGGGATTGCTAATAGAAACGTCGACGTGATTATATCTATAGAGATTTGATATTTGTATTTATATCTCTGGAATAATCCGGATACCTGTGACGGAGGGATTATACGTATGCAGTGACCTCGACCTGTATGGTTCAAAGAGTTTATCTGTGTTCGTCATAATTTACGGGTTGGTGAATTATGGACACAGAATTTGATTTCGTGACGGATATGCCTGAACCTAGAGAGTCTCACTAATGAGATATACTCGTAGAGTACTAGGGCAACTGTTATGAATAATACTGATTATTTATAACTCATTTAATGGTTAAACGAAAAATATATACAATCGGGACCTCACAGTCATTTCTGAATTAATGTGTATTTGTATTTAATACTTGATTTTATTAAATACGCATTAATAAAATATCAAATTGTGATATTTGACATATATCATTATTATATGTATTTGAGATATTTAATGTAAATATAATACATATATTTAAGATATTTATATTTATTATCTAATTATTTAATTGTTAAATAATTAAATTAATTAATAAAATAAATATCTTTTGTAATGATTTTGCTTTTAAATGGCTTGATACCATTGGAACACATTTTGGTTTAATTTATTAAAGGTAAATGTTATCTTTTAATTTTGTAAAATGTGGACTAATGAAAATTGAACAAAAATTAAATAATTGTTATTTTAATTTTCTTGTGAAATTTGGCCATGATGGAATTTTCTTTAATAAAATTATTTTGTTTCATTTTTCAAACACAAGATAAGTTACACAAATAATTCAAAAGAGAGTTGAGAGCAAAGGTGAAAGAAGGAAAGAAAACAAAGCAAAAACTTGGAATTTTTGTAAGTTTTTTATACTTTCTTCTACTTAGAAAATATTTCTAATAATCTTGGCTTCAATTTGTGTTGATAAGTTGATGTCTCTACTCTTTTAGTTTGTAATTAAATTTGTTGGAAACTTGTTTGAAAATGTTTAAGCATGTATGTTAATTTATAAGCTTATTATGAGTAATTAAGCTTATAAGATTAATTAGTAATCAAAGTTGTCATTCTAGAGTTGCTTAGCCATTCATAATTAACCTAGAATTGTTCTTGGGTTGTTTCATGATGGTGAGACTTGATTGGTATGGTATTGAATTAATTAATGTGTTGAATTTTTATCAATTTAATGTAAATTGTACAATTGGAGTAATTTATGAAATTAGGGTTCTAAACCTAATCCGATTTTGGGACTTTTCATATCTGTGATGTAATTTGTTGTATATATGATGTATATTAAATTTGGGATTGATGTGTTTTGAACCAAAAAAGACCAAATTACAAATCCTGAAAAATATAGGGGCTGTTCGGCAATTCTGGAAAAATTCTGGATTTGTGTTGCAATTTGTATTTTCATGTATTAGACATGTATAAATCATTTTGGGATTGATTTGAAATCAATTAAATATGTATTTGACTATTTAAGGACCAAAATGAATAAATTACAAAACTTTGGGGTAATTCGGTAATTAAAAGGAAATATGATTTCTTGGGTTAAAATTTCAGATTTTAAGTATTGGTTAATTAATAAAAAATTTTATTTAATTAATACAAGAAAAATGTTTGAAATCGGAAAAATCTGTTTTCCGCGTTCCGCTGCGCTAACCCTGTAATTCCGTATAAAACCCCTACAATTAGGTGGTAGACTGATATACTAGGAAAAAGCTATTCCTGATAACGAACCATGAAATAATCTTAGTTTATGAAAATCGTTCGTCTCTCCACACTGAAGAGTAAATGCCCTATATGTTCTATAGTGGAACCTTCCCCAGATCCTGTGAACAGAGAGAATTCTAGTATTTTATAATTCCTGGGCCATAGATACGCTAAATCAATCCAATCTGGATAAGGTTTCTGATATCTCGGCCGAATTGGCCTTACCAAAAAACCGAAATGATTTTGGAGAATCTTGATCATTTGTTCTCTTAACACATTGTTGCCATTGAATGACACCTCTACAGGCGGTGGTTGTGGTCCCCTTACAAATGAGACATGGTCTTGACCCTGTTCTTGTAAACCTTGGGGCAACGCTACCTCATGTTGCATCCCGTTCGGCCCCAGGTGTGGGCCAAAACTAACGAGATTTGTCCATCATCGGGACATTATTGGGGCAACAATCTTTTGTGGAGGAGAGACATTGCTTGGTCCAGCCTCATGATTCCTTAACGTAGGAGGAGGTGTGATCCCAGATGGGATTTCCCCCCGTTCGCGTATTTAGCCATTAGCTCATTTAATGAACTCATGTGTTTGGCCATGTTTTCATAATGCGAATTGCTAGTCGAAATGAACTTATTTATAACATGAGTATTTTGAAGTCTAACATGTTCGACTACGTCCTGGGTGAATTCGCCGAACAAGACGCGCATCATGTTAGGATTGAACTCATTCATAGTGTCATAACGACTTGTTTATGCTAAACCTTCAAAATGGCCCACTACAGTTGGAACGTGAGTTTGGTTAGTTTGCTCCACTCCCATTTCCTCTGTACTTGAACCTGTCTGAACATTCTTTTTCGGATGCATCTTTACTTCTTGCACCAAATCCTCCCACTGTGGTCGCCAAAAACTATTCGAGCGATTATTTGCTAGTTAACATGTAAGGTTCCAAATCTCCTGAGACATAGTTACATAAATGGGTGATTGATTCCAAGAAAATACCTACAAGGGGCGCAAGCACACAGATTACAGCCCTAAAGATTACAAAGCTAAAAAAATACGGTAAATTTAAACTACTTGGTCATTTTGAGTCTTTTTTCTTTTTTTCCTTCTCTTTGTTACGCCTAACCCTTTTATAGTGTACGGATCCGCTAATCGCTCAATCGGTTTCGCTGTTTCCAGCCCATTAAACCCCCATGTTTCCCACTCGCATGTAACTGCTAGATCATGCGTGCAACTGCTGGATCGTGCGTGCAACTGCTGGGTTACGTTTTGATAAACTGCTAGATCGTGGGAATTGCTATCAGGCTGTGCAATGATCGTTAGTGAATCCATTTGTAACTAACTAACTGTAGGGTATTCTCGCACATTCGTTCTTCATTTGTTGGAAGGTTCTTTCTTCGTTCGTCATGATTCTTTACCTATGTGTTGAATCTTCCTGAATTGAGTCGTTCTGTGTTAATTCCTCCTTCATCCAAAATGACGTCCTGCTTTTTCTGTCATTTGATAATTATTTTCCTGTCAACAACAGGGAATGTGTTTCTTGTAAGAGTCTGAGACAGTCGGAGGTTTTACCTGCTCCTCTTAAGCCTAGAAGAAGTGATTTGACGGCGGGATTTTCAATGATTCCAAAATAATAAAAAAAAGGATTAGAATTTTCTCCAATGCTTTCACTATAAGAATAAAGCCATTTCCGCTATCTTTTGAGGATAATGGTAATTGCTTCAACAATACCTCCAATAAAGTCCATTCACTCTGCTAGAACAAAACCTCTATTTAAAAAAGATACTAATTCCATTTCCAGTGTTAACTTGAGAATAAGAATGTAATCCTCTAATTCTTGAACTAAAGTTTAAGCTAATCCTCTAGTCCAGTTTAATTTTATCTCCACCACAGAATTTGTTAGTATATATTGAGCAACTTTTGTAGACACCTAAAAAAATGCTATATATATTTTATATTAGGCCAAAGACAAAGCTATATTCCTTTGAAGAAAAAAAAAGGATCGGGATTCAATGCCGAACTGAGTTTATGCTGAATATTGGATCAATGATCAAAAGATAAGTGGATCTCGTATTAGATAAATAATTACAGTTGATTCAGTGGTGAGCACAAACTCATCATAATAAATATATGATAAAAGGGGAATTCAGTTAGAATTATAATACAACATTCAAAATATAAAACAGATGCTGCACCACAAGAAAGAATAAAATGAATAAGAACCTGAAAATCAGAAACTCTACAAAAGCCTAGTTTCTCATGTAAAAAAGAAAGCTATCTCCGCTCACAGTTTCTCCTTGAACCAGATGAGAGCCTCCCACCCTCGGAAGAGCTTCTACTTTTTGAATCTTTACGACTATCTTCCATTCGATCAAGGGATGACTTTTGCTTCCGCAGAATATCCTCAGCATATCGACGCCACAGAGCTTCCCTCTCTTTTCGAGGCATCTTGTTATACCGCGGATCGGGCTTCAAAAGACGTTTAGCAGTTGACCATGAATTAAGGACTGTTTTTCCATCTTCTGTTTCTTGGGCAGCTGCTTCTGCAGTGATGACTTCAGCTAAGAGATCTCTGAAGTCCTCCGCACATCGCTGAAGAAAAAGCAAACAGAAATATCTATCAAAGAGAGATTCATATAGCTTTATAAATCCTAAAACAGCCAATCAAACCATGCTATCAAAGAAGGTCAGTTTAAGATAGCTTATAGCATGAATCTGTAAGAACTCCGCAGTTAAGCATGTTTGGACAAGAGCAACACTAAGATATGGGTGACCTCTTGAGAATTCCGAAGTGTTGCATTCCTTTTGGGGAAAAAATGAACCTTTTACAAACATAGCAGAATTATGGCCATCAACCTTTTACAAACATAAAAACATAGTAACTACGACATAATTCTTCAATAATTTTAAGACCTGAGGGACTTTAATTGTTTCCACAAGCAAATTTTGAAAAGATGTAATTACCTCCTTTCTACGAACTTTAGATCGCACCCTTTCCATTTCTTTTTCTTCCCTTTCCTTCCGTTTCCGCAAATGTCGCTCCCTTTCCTTCAGTTTCTCCTGAAAATCAGCAAAAGTTTCACATAAATCCGAATATAATACTTGCAATTTGCAATTTCTAAAAACAACTCTACTAGTAATTTCAGAAAAGTTAGTTTAGTTGCACCATAGCTTGAGGAGACTAATCTCAGGGATAAAGATGTCATAGATATAAACAAGTCCATTGGTCACTTGCAACTTTCCGGCTTACCTATAGTTTTCAAGGCATGCCATGAACATAAAGAGAAAGCTAACTCCACAAACAGATATAAAACAATTGTCTAAAAGATGGAAAGCTAAGCGATCAGTAATGACATTACAAATAAACAACTTTTGAAAATGTAAACCACCACTATTCTATAAGGTATCCATATTTCATATGACAAAGTTATTATACGTTTCAACCTAAAGCATGCTAACAAACCCCAGATTTCAATTTTATAACATTTTCCCACCACTCAGAAGCTGAGACTAGTCAATCAGTAAATAACTATTGTCTTTAATTTTTTCCTTTCCTTAATATGTCAGGCGAGAGGAGGGAATTCCCCAGCTGAATCATTTAACATTTACTCATTCTTCTAGCCATTAATATATGTACCCTTGAAACCAAGCTACACCCTTCAACATTCTAGATGCCATCTTTTTAAGAACATTCTATGCTGCGAATTGGCAAAAGATGACGGGTAATAGTACCAACCTTCGACCAACGGGAATTAATAGTTATATCCCCTTTTTCTTGGAGCATGGACTTGAAGCTAGAGGCAGCGACAGCACGTATTACTTGAGTGTTTTCTTCAGCAGCCCTCTTCAAAGGAAGGACCCTGCAACAGAAGCAAAAACCTTGTCTAAATAATACAAGTGACACATTTTAAATCAAAAAACAGTTACCACCTTGCAAATCCAAAGTCAATTCAATGACTAAAGGGAAAACACGTGTATCAGAGAATCTAATTACTAGCATACTATGAGCTGAAACATCATTAGTCCCAAGAGTAAACAATAGAAATCAATTTGTGTCCATAAAAAAGTTCAATGTAAATTCCGGTAAAGGATCAGACAAAAGAAGATTATACAAATGTAACATAATTAGTTTAATCTACAGCTTTTTATGCTGTGTTGGCAAAAGGATCTTGTACAATGCTGAAAAAGAGCTCAAGCTAATTTTTTTGTCATGAAACAGTACCTTTCATTCAATAAAAGCTCCTGATCCTTGCGGTTTAAGGCCACGAAACGTGGATCGCTGCCCCATTTCTTTCTGAAAATCTGATAATCAGTGTTGTGATCAATATCCTGAAAATGGAAAATTGTCTATAAGCAATATGTTGCCCTGAGTTTTAAAGCCAAGGATTTTTTAGTAAGTGTTAGTACAAGAACACAACATTAGTAAAACACGAAGACACTTCAATTCCAAGGAGGCTATGTACCTCTGATGCTTCTGCTAGCAACTGGTTGAATCCCTCTATTGCAGCCTTCGTTTTAACAAAGTGTTCAAACAAGGGTCTCCTTGCAGATTGACTTGGAATAGCCTGCAACAGAAGAGAGCTTCCCGATAAGAAAAATCAGCATGGACTATTTATGTATCAAGGACATTATTTGCACTGTTGCAGAAGAAAGAGTATAAAGCTACTGCACACAACGTTGGCCTAAATTGAACTTATCCAACAATGCCATTTATCCACCAATTTATGAAGCAAGGGTCTTGACAGGGTACAATACAATATTCTACGGATATGTTCAAATAGTTATCAGAGAATTAAATAAATATATAAATAAGATATGTTATAGACAGAAATATAGATGAATAAACACGATAATTTAATTTACAATTACCAACTTATGTATCAAGAGGTCAAATAATATATGAACAAATAGTATAAAGATTGACCGAAAACATATATAAAATATTTGGACACCTTGCAGAGTAGTCATATACCCAAAAATTAAATTTTCCGGCTGACGTCGTGCTGTGTTCTGACACCAACCAAAAAACTAACCAACAAGACAGTCTTAATAACCTACCGAAAGAGTCAGCTATTGGCTTCCACGGTATATATAAAAGCATGAAGGGAAGAGTTCTATGATGCCCGCCAAGGCTATATTACTAATGGAAAAAAAGGGAGAGAGAATAGCTATAAAATGCAACTTGTCAATGTAGCATAGCAAGAGCAATAACATCCATTCACATGGCCATAACCTTTCTCATTTTTAGCTTTGTTACACAAACCCAAGTTCCTATTCCAACAATTATAACCAATCTACTAAAGTAATTGTGAAGCAAACCACACTAAGTTACAACATACTCACAAAAGCAAAAAAAATCCATGTCAAACTTCATTTTTCCAACTTTAATTTTCTCTGGATCCTATCCACAACACGGAGATAAAATTTTGAACACTCATCCAAGAGTGAAGCAAGTACCAAAAACCTAAATGGTCTAACATTTTCGAATTATCGATCTCTTAAATATGTCATAAACTTCTAGGAATATATCCCAGATTTTATGTAGTTCCAACATTAACGACATCAATGAAGTTTCAAAATTCTTAAAAAAAAATAACCAAGCCATCAGCAACTGTATACCCAATCGCTCATGGCTGCTTATATGTAGCAATAGAGTTTCTGGAGTAGGAGAATAATGCTAGCACAATTTGATGCACAAGACTGAGAAGAAAAAAAGAATAAAAACAGAACAAACCACCATTATGAAATCAAATGCATCACCAAGTCCAACAGAATTTACCTGGAAGGCTTGTCCACCAATAATTCAAAAGTTAATAAAAATATAAAATGAACTACTAAATGTATGTGATTGCAAAATAAATAAATAAATAAATTATATTAGATAGAGCACAACTTATAAAATGAACTACTAAATGTACGTGATTGCAAAAGAAACAAAATAATTTAATTATATTATATAAAGCACAACGACTTATCAATAAATGCCAACAGGTTATAACTATTTATACCTCTCCCATAAAGCAAGCAGGTTTGTTGTCAGTCGATTCTCCTGTTCCAGCATTATAATAGTAGATGATCCCTGTGTCAGTCTTGTGGGCTGTCCAGGCATCTAATTGCTCATTGACCGAAGCTACACCCTTTGTGCTAACATCTTGTACATGTTCCTTTTTATCTGTGAAAGTTGCCAAAATTGATGAAGCAAGAATTAACTCCAGGATAATTTGATAGAGGATAAAAGATCTTACATTGCTAGTTGATCAGTAATCTAGCAAAAACCTAAGCGTACCAATTCCTGAAGGTGCCTCTGTCCGCATTCCAGAAGTGCCAACCAACTGATGTCCTGAAATATCAGAATGTGTGGAAGTTGCAGCAGCAGTTATCTTAGAAGAAAGACCAGGAGGAGCTAATGAAACAGAAGGATGGGGCATGCTATGCACAGGCAAAGAAAAGGGAGAAGGATAAACAGCAGGATATGCCAAAAATGGTAACCAAGTCATGACACCCATCTGAGGTGGCTGCCACAACGGTCCCTGGGGCGAGCCACCTATAGGAGGTAATGATGGATAGGTTGGGTATATCTGATGTTGAATGGCTGAACCAGAATTTGATGGAGCAGAAGTGGTTGGCACACTGGGTCTCAACTCTGCAGAAGTGTTAAAATCCCCAACTGAAGAAGTACCAACCGGCGTTGTGTCAGGCTGAGAAGTAGTTGTTGTAGATGAGCCAAGAACAGCATGTAAAACAGTATCAAGTTTAGTCGAAATAAACCGAGTAAATCAAAAATTAAAAATGATTTTAATTTCCACTCTATGTATTCATTAGCTTTAATTGCTCTCAAATACAGTCAACATGCTCATAAACAGTAACTAGATATTATAATGTATAATCTAGAGCAGCCACTCCTTGATAAATTATACCTCAAAAATTACACTAGCAATCAGCATCTTAATAAAGATGCCATCATCCATAATTAAAAAACTTCTGATGTCCACTCACTTCATAAGTCATAACCATATGACAACAAGAGCTTCTGACCTGTCTTAAGATTGAGTCCCAGACAAATAACAGAATGTTCTTTGAAAAAGATGGTGAAATGGAATAAAAATATCAGAATAAGAAAAAGTTTTGAAAACAAACCATATAGTTGCTACATAACTATTTAGTTACATATACTAGGATCATCAAAATAAATTGAAGAATATAACTCATCCAATAGTGGCTGCCATCTTGGATATCCAAAAAACAAGATGAATTAAGAACATGTTGTTAATGATGATAATCAAGTCTTCCCAACAGAATGTCCTTTATAGATCATACACGATAAATTATAATTACATACGGTAGTTGTCTTCTTCTCCTCGTGTTTAGCAAATAAAATTCAAATATATTGCACTAGAGACCATCACCAGGAAGAAGAGATAAAATTAAAAATTCACACAGGAATGGACTCTCACCGTATTAGGTGAAAACCCCTGGTTAGGTGAGTAACCAACAATGGTTTGTGAAACGTTGTACGTAAAGGATGAAACATCAGGTGCGAAAGATGGACTTGAGTTAACAACCTGCAATTCAGGAAATTAAAATAACACAAGTATTAATTGAACAAAATTTAGATATGTAACCATCCATAAATGTCAAAAGATAAGATAAACAGGCACTGACAAACGACGTTGAATGCTGAGAGCCTCTGGAATTCGGGTAAGAGAAAGATGACTGAGGAATAATACCACCAGGGGCAGTATCACTTGTAGTAGCTGCACCCGAACCATTTGATACAGGAGCAGTTGGAGCTGAAGAAGCCAACAATGGAGCATTTGCTGTCATTTGCTGCACTTCTGGACGTAACCAAGCTGGTGATGCCATTATTTGATCTGCACAACATAATATTAACAACATATGGTTCCAAAATACATAATTAGTGAGCTTACAACATGTCCATATCAGTTCATTTCATATAATATAATATAATTTTCAAACTTGTTTAAGATATAAGCTTGGTACTCAATATTGCAAATAATAATAACCTGGCTATTATGCTTAGAAGGAAGATTTTAATGGCAATTCTTAATATAATGCAAGAACTGTTCTAACTTCTAAACAGAGAGCCAATGGGTTTTTTTTTCCTTTCCCAAAAATGATTTTAATGTAATTTATCAAATTAGGAAACATTTGGAATCATGCTTCAGAACAGATTAAAAAAATTCACTAAAAATCATAATTAGAGAAAGAGAAACCGTCAACTTGTATTTACAGTTGAGAGAGGAATACGTTACAAGAGCGAATAGAGAAGCAAACAAGCAGGTCGGTTGTTCCTCGGTAAAAATAATTTTCTCGGGAACCAAACAGGAAATGCAGCAAAGGAAATATTAACCTGCGAGTGGAGGGAACTGTACCCAATACCTGTATTATATATAGAGCTTAAGATTCGAATCTCCAATAAAGAAAAATATTTAAAATGATTTATTTATTTATATTTTAAAAAGAAAAGAGTCACGTTGGTCGTTGGGCAATTCAACGACCATGTGAAGTCCAAATGAATTACGGTATAAACCAAATGTCAAGTAAATGTATTTTTCGATAGATTAGGGATCTGTTTATTGTCAAACTATACTAATTTCATACGTTTCTATTTTTGAAAATTTGTCGACACATTTATAGCCTAAAGAAAAATATATGCTTTTGTTTAATTTATGTTTTACCCCTAATAATACGACATTCTTTGTTAGAAATCTCATCGACAAATTATCCATGCAGTCCTAAACTCTTATAAGAAACACATCTCATTGATTCGAATCCATGACCTCAAAATGAGATTCTGAACCATACACAACGAAATCACGCCCCCGGGATAATATATACATCATTCTTTCTCTTTAGCAATCACAAATGTAATATTCTAAGTCGACGATCCTTAATTAGTTTATAAGATATATATTTCTATTGCAAAATCCAATAATAAAATTGTGATATATTGTGTGCTTAAATTGGATAATTTTTTTTCTTAAGGGGTGAGTTGTCAACTCAGTAAGTAAACTATAACATTCTTATAAAATTAATTCCCTCTTTTATATTGTGAAATATTTTATCATATCCATTATATATATATATATATATTTGTATTATGCATTTATATTTGTTGTTGGATGATAATGCACTTTGTTAAGTTCAAAATACAAGTGTTGTAGATACACCGTGCTTGAAAATTTTTGAAAGATTTTGAGACTTGGCCGAGAAGGATTAGAATGACAGTCCTGATCTTTAGAGGTACATTTGAATTTGAATTGGGGTTTTCAGCATAAGATTCCATCGATATGTAAAAAGTGGTTCTAACTTTTGGATGCGGTAATATATTTAAGAAATTATTCTATTGAACATATTCCTATTGAATCTAGGAGTAGTGTCATTTACTAAATACCCTATCCAAGTTAAGGAATTTATTCTGAACAATCCTCACAAATGATGATTGAGATGAAATTCATCATTTTTGAACCACTAAGCGATCGGTTTCCATTTCGTTTATAAGTGAAGTTATATTTGAAAAGTTATACAAAACGAAGTCAAAATTTTATGGGGGTGAGAGTGTAAGAAATGAAGTGTCCAACTGCAAACCACTATTACCACCATTGTCAAAAGGCACCACCATTATCAAAATTTGGTAAAACAACCATCACCATTTTTTGATAATGGTGCAAACCACCAAACCTATTTTAGGCGAAGGATCTCCTTTGTCGAATTTTTTGTGTAAGCTTCCAAGGAGTGCTTGTTTTTTCTTTGACCTGTGGAGCAAAGCTCCAAGTTTGCTTTATGTGTATTTATTAGTTTGTTGTAATAGTGAGCTTGAATTTCACTATAAATATGGAGCTCATTTGAGAGCTCAAACCATCATAACAATTAAGTTTCATGTAAAGAAAGCTTTGAGAGTGGAGTGATATTTTTGTAAAATTTAAACACTTATAAATTATGTTCTTATAGTAATAGAATTTGATTTTTCCTCATAAACACTCTTCAGTAATTAGAGAATCACAACAAGTGATATCAGTAGCTTTGGTTTTACGTTGGGGATCCTGGAGGTGAAGAATGAATCTCGGTTCGGAAATTTGGGTTTCAGGAAAGTTCTCAAAAATCAAATTTGAGCATACCATCAGCTTATTCACGTCGAGACGAGCACGGTGCTATTTTCCGGCGATCAATCAGAGATCAGAGTAACCCTCACGCGCTACATGCTCATGGCAGAGAGTATCACAAGCTCCGCCACGCTCCCACACGCGCCGACCAGAGTTAGAAGACGCTGATGTGTCCACCATGTCATCATTCCAGTATAGTCATCTGGTACAATCAAATGACATGTCAACACCACGTCATCAGTTCCGGTACAGTCATTCACCACGTCTTCAGTTCCGGTACCATCAATTACCACGTCATCAGTTCCGGTATAGTCAGCCACCTTATCGTCGCCACATCAGCAATTCCGGTATAGTCAGTTGCAACGTCATCGATTTCGATACAGTCATCTCTCACGTCAGCTTAACTGGTACAGTCAGCTTCCATGTCATCTGCCATGTGTCATATTATCAGCAAACCTGGTAAATTTCATTGAGCATCCTGATGTCTCTGAAATTTATATTTTAGCCCTATAAGTTTTTAGAAATTTACAAATCGACCATGTGTTGGATTTGGACCAACGAATAGTCAAATCCACCATTTTCGACTGTTTCGTACGTAACGGTGACCTCCGATTTGTGAAAATCAACCATGATTTTTTCCTATTTTCATTTTAAAATTTAAACTTAAAATGAAAATGGAATATTCATATTCTGGTGTAATGATCAAGCTAATGACAACCAATTAATCTTTGGAGACCTCGAATGATAGATTTTTTATACTGCAAAGATCTGTACGATGTGATCGAGAAAGAGGGAGTGAAAACAGATTCTTTCAAAGAGAGTGATTGGAACAAACTCAACAACAGAACTAAAGGTCAGATTAGACAGTGGATTGACCACAACGTCTTTCACCACATAACACATGACACATATGCTTACGGAATATGGATGAAGCTAGAAGGCATCTACCAGGCCAAGACATCTCAGAATAAAGTCTTAATAATGAGGCGGTTGGTGAACTTAAGTTAAGGAGTGAAACTTCAGTAGCAGAGTACACTAATGAGTTCCAGAGCCTAGTGAACCAGTTTTCTGCAATAGACATGCAACTAAGAGATAAAGTACAAGCCTTCCTACTACATAGTTCTCTTCCTGATAGTTGGGAGATATTGGTGATTACTCTTGTTGACGGCTGATTTTGGTCTCAGGGCAATATGGGAATATTACTCCCGAGACAATCCTCCCTCAATAGTGAATTTGTTCGGTTAAGGGGGAACCAAAAGTAAATTTAGCAAAAGACAGATAAATGCACCAATCAACAAGGAAATTTAACGGTGGTTCGGCGGATCAGATCCAACCTACGTCCACGAGCACAAAACGAATGATACTTTTATTACTGAGATATGCTTCTCTGATATCTCTTGTGTTTACAAGTCTGATGATGATGATATTGATATTGATATTGATGCCACTTACTTACACTTTCCCCTTCTATTTATAATAGTGAAGAAATCAGATTCCTTTTCCCATAAGGATTCCTAGTTGAAAACTACCTTCACTTCCCATATCATATTAGGATACTGACTCATCAACCTTTCCCCATGAAAGTAGGATAACTTATCTCCTTATCCCATAAGAATAGGATAACTTATCATCTGGAGCATATCTCGCTATCTGGTCAGTCTTTATGAGGTCGGTCACAATGGTCCTCTGAACTGAGAATGCTGCTATCGATCTGATAATACCTGTCCACCCGAACTTAAGTGGCCGGTCACTGATCACCAAGTGCTCGGCCCTTTACCGTTGGCGTATGCAACATCGAATAGTCGGGTTGGCATTAGTGGTCTCGATCAAGAAGGGAGTTACCCTTTTACCCCTGCCGTACTGCTTAAATATCATAGTGCTTAAAAAACACCATCAACATCTATCCCCTAGTTCTCGGTAACAACGAGTTTGCGAGTTGATGCCGGGAACTATAAAAAAAGATGGTGTGCCGATGAATCCGTCGGTGGTCACTCCAGGAACCGCAGAGAAAAATGCCTTGGCTGCAAATTTGGTCATTCCTGCCACCTTCATGTGCTCAGTCAATGAGGATCCCGATATCTACCCGTGGAGAAAATACTTTTCCCTTATGCTGATGACGATCGACTTGGTGGGACGTAACCCGACCCCGAGCTGAGAAGAACATTTGGCTCTGGGGGAATGTTCCCTCCCCAGACCAATAGAGGGCCGACCATGGGGGAGATGCTCCGATCCCATGCCGATGATAAGTCTCTCGGTGGGACGTATCCCGACCCCGAGCTGAAGAAAGACTTGGCTCTGGGGGAATATTACATCCCCAGTCCAAAGAAGCCGACTCGGTGGGACGTAACCCGACCCCGAGCTAAAAGAAAGACTTGGCTCTGTGAGAATGTTACATCCCCAGTCCAAAGAAGCCGACTTGGTGGGACGTAACCCGACCCCGAGCTGAAACAAACATCGATCTCGGCGGTACAAGAGCAGACCCGAGCCGGAAAGAAACATCAGTCTCGGTGGTACAAGAGCAGACCTGAGCCGGAAATAAATATCGATCTCGGCGGTACAAGAGCAGACCCGAGCCGGAAAGAAACATCGGTCTCGACGGTACAAGAGTAGACCCGAGCCGAAAATAAACATCGGTCTCGGCGGTACAAGAGCAGACCCGAGCCGGAAAGAAACAAGTGGCCTCGGCGGAACAAATCCAGTCCCGAGCCGATTAACCAAGTGGCCTTGGCGGAACGAATCCAGCCCCGAGCCGATTAACCAAGTGGCCTCGGCAAAACGAATCCAGCCCCGAGCCGATTAATCCTTGGGACTTATTCAGAAGGGAAGTGAATCAACCTTTTGAAGCCCTACCGAATCTGGCACGGGCGTCCCCTTGTCAGACCAGCGAAAAACAAAAACAAAACTTTGGAAAATAAAATTAAAAGGCGGGGGTGACCTAGCACTTATCCCAGAGCAAAACGTTTCGCAAGTATAAACAATAACACAGATGCCTCAAAACAGCGTCCTGTCCGAGGTCTCCAAAACACAATTCTGAATATTTCAATTCAGAGTCCCGGCGAACCAGGATTTGGATCAAAGAGCGTTAAAATGGTAAGGGCACATCCTCTATACTTCAGGTCTCCATGGAGCCTGTGTACTGTTTGAGGGCTCCTCCTTACAACGCTGGAGCAAGCATACGCTACGAGGGCACAATCCATCCCCGTGCTATACTTCTCATGGATCCGAATGATCAAATAGGTAAGGATCAAAGAGTGTCCGAAACATTAATGGCATATTCCTCCTTATGCTCGGTAACACATGAGCAAGCAAACGCTACGGGGTATCATCCCTCCCCGTGTTATGCTTCTCACAGATCCTTTGATCCGATAGGTAAGGATCAAATAGTGTCCGAAATATTAAGGGCATATTCCTCATTATGCTCGGTAATACTGGAGCAAGCAAACGCTATGGGGGTATCATCCCTCCCCGTGCTATGCTTCTCACGGATCCAAATGATCACATAGGTAAGGATCAAAGAGTGTTCGAAACATTAAGGGCATATTCCTCCTTATGCTCGGTAACACTGGAGCAAGCAAACGCTACGAGGGTATCATCCCTCCCCGTACTATGCTTCTCACGGATCCATTGGGCAGGTAAAATATATGGGAACACATTCTCTGCGCCGTATTTCCCAAATCGGCCAGACATGCCATCTTACGGGGGCACTCCCTCCCCGCGATTACTATCATTGTCCTCTTTTGCAAACCTCTCAGCCTCTTTCACAATTCTCTCCACCTCGTCACTAGGCAAGGTGCTAGCACCGGTAATGGTGATATCTTGTTTCTTCCCCGAGCCTTTGTCAACAGCAGTGATAGAGAGAATTCCATTGGCATCAACGTCAAACTTGACCTTAATTTGGGGAACCCCACGCAGTGCAGGTGGGATACCAGACGGAAGATGCCAAGAGATTTGTTATCCCTAACAAACTCCCTTTCACTTTGAAGGACATTAATATCAACACTCATTTGTCCGTCTGCAGCTGTTGAGAACACCTTTTATTTGGAGGTGGGCGAAGTTGTGTTTCTCGGGATGATCTTCGTCATAACACCACCAATGGGTTTCTAAACCAATAGATAGAGGTGTAACATCCAATAGAACAATGTTACTGACATCTCCAGTAAGAACACCACCCTGAACAGCAGCTCCTAGGGCAACCACTTCATTAGGGTTGAGAGTGACATTTGGGTCCTTCCTAGTCATCTTTTTTTACCAACTCCTGAACAGCTGGAATACGTGTTGATCCACCGACAAGGATAACCTCATCTAGATCATTGAATGAAAGTTTTGCATCCCTCAATGCATTTTCAACTGGTCTTTTGAGGCTGTCAAGCAGATCCGTCCGAACATAATTCCTCAAACTTGGCCCTTGTAAGGGTAGTTTCAATATGCTTAGGCCCATCAGCAGTAGCGGTAATGAAAGGCAAGATGATGTTTGTCTGAGTCAAAGAAGACAGCTCCATTCGCTCCCTCTTTCATGCTTACGAAGAAAATGTCCAACAAACACTTATTTATCATTAATAAGCATGCCATTTAACTTCTCAATTGCACTTTGAGCAGATTCTTTATTGTCAAATTGCACGAAACCATAGCCTTTAGACTGGTCAGAATCATCCGCAGCACTTTTACGGATACTAGGATCCCGATGAGAATACATGATTCTGAGGGGCTTGTTATTGAGTGGAGAGAAGCTCAAACATCAAGTGCCCTAGCCGCATCTACAGCGTTGCCATAGTTGACATATCCATAGCCAATGGAGCGCCTGATGCTCAGGTCCCTATAAACCCTAACCGAAATGACTTGACCGACCTGGCTAAACACATCGTAAAGTTACGAATCGGTAACGTTGAAATCGAGATCGCAAACGTAAAGCGACGTCGCTAGGAACTGGTTCCCAGCCACACCTGCCACTACCACTCCGTTTGAACCCGACATCTGCGATTGATGCTGCACCGGAATCTGAGCCATCACCACTGCTTCTAGCTTCTTCCTTTTTCTTTTTTTTTTCCTTTTTTCTTTTTTCGCGTAAGATTTTATATGGGAGGGCAGGAACGACTGCACCGATTTTCCTCTCTATCTTTCCTCGTGTTTTCCTCTATTTTCTCCATCCATTCTGCTGTTGAACTCCCTGACGACTAGTGATTTCCGCCTTCTGCCATTGTCTTACTACGCGAGTTGCTTTTTGTTGGCTCCTCACAGACGGCGCCAACTGTTGACGGCTGATTTTGGCCTCAGGGCAATATGTGAATATTACTCCCGAGACAATCCTCCCTCAATAGTGAATTTGTTCGGTTAAGAGGGAACCAAAAGCAAATTTAGCAAAAGACAGATAAATGCACCAATCAACAAGGAAATTTAACGTGGTTCGGCGGATCAGATCCAACCTACGTCCACGAGCACAAAACGAATGATACTTTTATTACCGAGATATGCTTCTCTGATATCTCTTGTGTTTACAAGTCTGATGATGATGATATTGATATAGATATTGATGCCACTTACTTACACTTTCCCCTTCTATTTATAATAGTGAAGAAATCAGATTCCTTTTCCCATAAGGATTCCTAGTTGAAAACTACCTTCACTTCCCATATCCTATTAGGATACTGACTCATCAACCTTTCCCCATGAAAGTAGGATAATTTATCTCCTTATCCCATAAGAATAAGATAACTTATCATCTGGAGCATATCTCGCTATCTGGTCGGTCTTTATGAGGTCAGTCACAATGGTCCTCTGAACTGAGAATGCTGCTATCGATCTGACAATACCTGTCCACCCGAACTTAAGTGGTCGGTCACTGATCACCAAATGCTCGGCCCTTTATCGTTGGCGTATGCAACATTGAATGGTCGGGTCGGCATTAGTGGTCTCGATCAAGAAAGGAGTTACCGTTTTACCCTTGCCGTATTGCTTAAATATCATAGTGCTTAAAAAACACCATCAACAACTCTCATCAATTCAGCTTCAGGAGGCAAACTTACCGTGCCTGTGGTAAAAGATGCCAGGTTGAATGAACAGTCCATGAGAAAAGACGTTGGCTCAGAACAGACAGAAGCCTTCATCACGGAGACTCGAGGAAGACATCAAGGAAGAGAAATATTGAGAGGTAGAAGCACAACCATAGGGAGATCCTTATATAGAAGGATGCCTACCTATAAGTGCTACCGTTGTGGCATAGAAAAACACTTAAAGAAGAATTGTCGAAAACTGCAATAAGAGCAGATCCAAGGTAATTTCCAATCGAAGAATAACGAATGAGAGACATTAATAGTTGTCCAATGAGATGTAGCTATATGCTCCATATAGGAAGAGACATGGCTTCACACCGTAACCCAAGGTGTAGAGTCGGTGATAGGTATTGCAGCATCTCACCACGTCACTATTGACATGTATTTCTTCACAACATACAAAGCAAGAGACTTTGGTTCAGTGAAGATGAGAAATATCAGTTCCTCTGAGATAATAGGAATTGGTGATATTCAATTGCAGACAAATATCAGGTGTACATTAACTGTGAAGGATGTCTTGCATGTTCCAGAACTTCAGATGAATGAGACGACAAAAGAGGTTAGACCCGAGGGCACCCTTTTATTCATTATCTTTCGTTTATTTTATTTAATTTGAATATTATCGCATGAGAGTCGTTTGAGGCATGATGTGATTGTTGGATGAGCGGGATGTGTTCCCTTTTGTGGTATATCGGATGGAAACCCGAGCGTAAATTCCGTAGCCGATTCCGAATGGATGGTATTGCGGTCTGCACTCGGGATACAACGCCACGTACACGTATCTCGTCTCATCCAAATTTGTATTTGAGTATGTCATAGTTCTAGGCCGTTTATTTATTATTTAAATGATGGTTTAATTTAGTTTGTTATTTATTTGTTAAAGCATATTTAGGTTGTTCCTTATGCATGTTATTAGTTTATGATATGTTTGGATAATGATTTATACATGTTGATTTAATGGTTCAATATGCTCGTTGTGTTACATTGCGTGGAGTTATTTGGATGAAGGCATATTAGATCTAAGTACCATTGAGCATGATTATTGAGTAGACTTGGTTAGTTCATTGCACAAATTATATCATCACAAGTGACATAAGTAAAGGACCATTCCGAACCCAACGGTTTGAGGTCTTCCCTTGCGAGGGGTGAGTGCGGCCTTAAATCTTTGTCCCGGTTCACACCGGGTGGCGATTCCACGTTATTTCGTACTTCCCAACTAGGCGGCGAGCCTAGAAGAGCGTCGCCCAAGTTCTGTTGTCTACAGTCTGGCGACTCCACTGAGGAGAGAGAATCAGCCTCGAAATCATGTCTTGTGATGTGTATAATTTGTGCATTAGTTGACCATTTCTATAGTGGGTTGAGGGGGTTAATCAAAGGCTTTGTTGAAGCTAGGTGATGGTTGGGTGTCTTCCTTCACTCACTACCCTTCGGGGAAAAGCTGTGAAGGCACCTAGATAAATCATCACTTGTAGCTCGTTGTGACAGACTAGTTTGGAGGACTCGTTGTTTATTCCTGACACTAAGCGATAAGAGCCTAAGGGGATTTGGTACTTAAGAGAGCCTCGCTCCACCCTCCCTCTGGGGAATCTACAACGGGAAATCCATTCGACAGTTAGTCACACGCTGTAACTCGTTGGCACGTACCGTAAGGTATAAAAAAGGTGCACTCACTTGGTCGCTTGAACCCTTGAGTGGGGAGTCCTAGTTGTGGGCAAACCTTCGTCAGCGAGAGCCTTTGTCCGCGCCCCGTGAACCCACTTGTGGAATTTAGCCATGAAGAACCGGTAGTTGTTTATTTTATGTTTGTGTGTTGGACCGCCGCCATTTGGATCCAGTTGGACCTTTTGTCAAAAGATGTGAACTTGTTGGGCCATTTAAACTGGGACAAGTTCGTGCCCTTTGACAGTTGGACCAAAAGCTTCTAAAATACCGGTGGGCCATTTTTGTGGGCCTCTTATCATTTGAAGATATTTAGCCATATTATCAAAAAGTGTAAACCTGTTGGGCCTTTTTCAACTGGGACAAGTTTGCACCACGCGATGGTGTGATTGAATACTTTAAAATGATAATAGGCCGACCTATATATTCCATGCATCGCATACATCTCATGCATCTCATACATACATGCATCATAGATACCCGTTGGGTTAGGAAAAAAGAAGTCAGAGCATTCCTTGGGAAAATCCAGTATATCAGTCGGTTCATTGCAAAGTTGACGTCAGTGTGTGAGCCCATCTTCAAATTGTTGAGGAAAGATCAGCCGGTAAAATGGAACGAGCAGTGTCAGGAAGCATTCGACAGAATCAGGGAATATTTGGTGAAGCCTCCTGTTATGAAACCTCCGAGATAGGGTAGGCCTTTGGTACTTTATCTAGCTATTGAACCTGAAGCGCTGGGGGCGATGATGGTACAAGCTGATGGGACAGGGGTAGAACATGCTGTCTACTACCTTAGTAAGAAGTTGCTGCCGTATGAAGCCGCTACCAGGAAGTGGAGAAGATTTGTCTAGCAGTAGTATGTGCATTCAGAAAATTGCGTCATTACTTTCAATCCTACAGGATCCAAGTGGTCGCAAATGAGAATCCTTTGATATACTTGCATTCAGTACCTTCATTAGTTGGAAAGCTGGGCAGATGGTTAGTATTGCTGACTGAATTTGACATTGAGTACCTCACGTCCAAGGTGATCAAAGGGCGAACCGTGGCAGAGTTCTTGGCATTGCAACCTGTTGAAGGAGACCAGTACAAGTTTGAGTTCCCCGAAGAAGAAATCCAAGCGATAGCAGTCCAAGGATGGAAAATGTACTTTGATGGAGCCGTGAACTACAAAGGAGCCGGTATCGGTATTGTGATAGTAACCCCTGAGGGAGAGACCCTACCTATGGCCAAGAGGCTAACATTCGGAGTAACTAATAACATGGCTGAATACGAAGCATGTGCATTTGGTTTGACCGCATTGATAGCCTTGAGAGCTAGGAATGTTGAAGTTTATGGAGATTCAATGTTGGTGATCCGACAGATGCAGAGAGAATGGGAGTTAAAGGAAGAACGGTTAAAGCCGTACTTATTCCACTTCAGAAACCTAGCACAGGCTATCCCTAACTGCAAATTTCAGCACTTGCCGCTGGAAGACAATCAGATGGCAGATGCATTGGCGACGCTAGCCGCAACCTAGGAGAATCCAGAGAAATTGGTGATGAGACCACTGGTGTTGACGACGGCGATTAAGCCTGTTTATGAGATTGAGCGATCTTGGAAATAGAGGTCAACGATGGAAAACCTTGGTATCATGAATATTCAAAGGAATCTGGAATATGGGGAGCTCCCAGAAGAAGGCTAACAGAAAGACAGGAATCGCCATTCAGAAGTTGGCCTCTCAGTATGTGAGTCTGAAGGGAGAACTCTAAGAGGCAGGCCAATGGATTCAGCTGAAAATTTTGAGGGAGGAAGAAGCTCAGAGGATAATGGAAGAAGTGCACATGCTGGAATGTGTGGAACCCACATTTATGAACGGATGAACTTGTCCCGCAAGATTGTTGAGGGGCAAGGCTTTTACTGGTTCAACCATGGAAGCTGACTGCGCGAAACTGGTGAAACACTTCCATGATTTTTCAAGCGCATGGGAATTGAATCATTTGCCGCACACAGAGTGCACGGGTTGTCAGAACCGTTGGCCTTTCTCCGCCATGGGGAATAGATATATCGGAGAAAAGAAATTCGGCCGCCGAATGCGTCGAACAGACATCGCTTTATAGTTGTTGGCGTGGACTACTTCTCGAAGGGTAGAAGCCGGAGTCATTCCGCAATGGTTACGGCAACACAACAGGCCTACTAAGTTCCTATCCCGGAATCTCATATGCCGGTAGTATGCCGCATCACATGTGATGAGCGGAAAATATATCAATATTTACCGCCCCTTTTACTTAATATTTTGTTTAGTTTCTCGGGTTTGATGAATGTTTTGATGTGTTTTAGTTTTATTTTGCAGATAAAATAATATCGGGACTCAATGAAATCATTTAGGACGAAATGTGGATCAAATAAGGGCAATTATTGGACTTGATATATTAATTTTGGAGATTGGAAATTTGAAAGGGCGTTTTGACGAAGTGCAGTTTTGGAAATTCCAGTTTTGCACATCTGTCGTATGTTGGGCATAACTTTTTACTCAGATATCGGATTGAGCTGATTCAAGTGCCAGATTAAAGAAGACTCAAAGATCTACAACTTTGAAAGAGAGAAAATATTTTCGAATTCTGAAGATTTCATGACCGAAATTGATGAACCATCCAGAAGTGTGTGGAGTGTAATTATTAAAAGTCATTATCAATCATTTTCAAAGCAAAATATTAATTAATTAATAATTAATAAAAATTATCAAATCAACACCAAACAAGATAAGAAATTATTGGAGCAATTATGGATTTGGTGGAGTAATTAGTGGAGAAAATTGATTGTGATTTGATGGTGGCAAAATTTTGCCTATAAATACCAAGCCATTTCATTTGTAAAATTCATACTTTCTTCTTTGAAATCCTTAATGAAAAAATAAAAAGATTGTATCTAGTTTGTTTATTTTTAGTTTTCAGTAATTAATTTTCACTTTCGCACTTTCTTTTCTTTACTTTTCAGTTTTACTTTCCGTAATTTACTTTTACGCATAACACTTTCCTTTCTTTACTTTTTCAGTTTTTATTTTTCAACCATGAGGAGGTAACTTCCTCTGCCGAGGTGAAAGGTAATTCTTTTACTGTTACTATCTTAGATTAATCTCCCTTAGACACAACATATTCACTATTCTAAAATTTGACTTAAAAAGGAATACCGCTATATTGGTCGGTGGGCTATTTAATTTAAACTGTTAAACCTGACTAAGCAAGGATACCGCCAGATTGGTCGGTTGGTAATTTAATTTTGGTTCCGCCTTTATGGCTGGTTATTTCTTTATCGCCTACATGGCAAGTTCATGGACAAATTTTACCGCCTTTATGGCTGGTCGGACTTAACTTGACTTAATCAGGATACCGCCTATATGGTCGGTTGGTTTTAATCTCACAAGTGATTATGTTATACTAAGGGAGATATCTAAGTTAGTAATTAGTAAAAGTAATTCCTTTTATCTTGGCAGTTTATTTTCATTTACTTTCCCGCTTTTACTTTCTCGCAGTTACTTTTTAGCATTTTTATTTTATGTCTTTTAAGTTTTCATTAGCCATAGCTATGTATTGTAACTAAGTTAGTATCTAGGGTTGTGATGAATTTCAATATAACCGGTTTATAAGGGGTTAGATTATAGGTTGGGTAATTTAAAGATTTATTTATTGAGTCTTAATCTTAATGCTTTTTATTAACTGGCCATTAATAAAATTGATTAGGTAAACTTAAAATGAACTAGACATAGGGATTTTAAGTTTAAGACCTTAGACTCAATAACCCACGATCTTCCTTGAGGATAGATAACCCTTTTAATAGATTTCCTTACAGGATAGGAATATACCTGTCGGGCGGGGGTAGCCATAATTGGAACTTAATCTTAATGAATCTAGGTAATTTGGTTGACATAGACATATGGTTCAATTGGATTATACTAGGTATTTGAAATTGACCATCGGAAGAGGCTTTTACATAAATTAGTGTTCCAGGTTAATAAATCAATATATTACCCACTTTAAGATAACCACTTCATCTTCTAAATAATATTGGAATTAATCACAACCCTGGATAGTTTTTATAAATTTGGATTTTTCTCAACCTACTTTTAAGCAATTTTATTTACTTGTTTTAAATTTAGAATCATCGTCATTTCAAATCAATCAATCAAACAACCTGTTAGATACTGGTAATCAGTTGGCCCCATAAATTAATAACAAAAAGGTTTTAAGTCCTCGTGGGATCGATACTTTTTATACTACTTGAACGATACGTGCGCTTGCGTTATACGTGTGTGTTTACGCCGGTCAAGTTTTTGGCGCCGTTGCCGGGGACTTATTTATCTTTCATTATTAGTTTACGGGTTAGTTTCGTTACTTGTATTTAATTTTTCTTTTTACTTATTGTTTTCGTTTTCTTGTGTTTTCAGGTTCTCATACACTTAATGAGACGAGTCAGAAGCTTTGAAATCCGACCGCTTGACCCAGAGATTGAAAGAACTATCAGACAGTTGAGAAGGGATAGGCGAGAAGGCCAAGAAGCTTTAGTTAACATGGAACCTGAACCTTTGGAGGTTGCACCACCAATTCCCATTCGAGACAGAACCATTCCAGTGGTAGATGGCCTCATTTCCTGTATTGTACTTCCTCCCTTACCAGCAAATGCAGGTGACATCAAAACTTGCATTCAGATGATTCAGCAGTCAGTTCAGTTTGGGGGGAATGCAATTGAAGATCCTAATGCCCACATCAGCAACTTCCTGGAAGTTTGTGGCACTTTCAATTACAACCGAGCATCAGAAGAAGCAATGAGACTGCGGGTTTTTCCATATTCCTTGAAAGACAGAGCAAAGGCCTGGCTACATTCACTATCAGCTGGTTCCATCACAACATGGAACACTCTAGCCACCAAATTCCTTGCAAAATACTTTCCACCAGCCAGAACTGCAAAGTTGAGGAATGACATCACATCCTTTGTGCAGCAAGATTCAGAATCTCTGTACGAAGCTTGGGAAAGATACAAAGATCTGCTCCGGAAATGTCCTCACCATGAGATTCCAAAATGGCTTCAAGTCCAAACTTTCTATAATGGACTTTCTGGATTGATGAGAACCACTATTGATGCTGCTGCTGGAGGAGCTTTGATGTCAAAAGGAGAAGATCAAGCCTGGGACCTAATCGAAGAGATGGCCAATAACAATTCCTTGTGGCCAACAGAAAGGAGCTTGATTCAAAGAATTGCAGGAATTTATGAAGTTGGAGCCAACACAGCAGTTAGTGCCAAACTGGACCAGATATGCAAATTCATGGAGACTCTCAACACTCAAAGCAATATTGGAGCAACAAGTTCAACATATGGAGGAGCACCAGAGCCAACTCAACCTGAAGAAACGGTGAATTATGTCAACAATTTCAACAGACAGGGGAACAATCCATATTCCAACACCTACAACCCAGGGTGGAGGAATCATCCCAATTTTTCATGGAGCAACAATTCTGGACAAAGGAACAATCCACCACCAGGATTTCAGCAACAGAACAATCCACCACCTGTATTCCAGCAACATAACAAAGGCCAGGAGCATGAAAAAGAACCAGTAATGGCAGAAGTGCTGGCTCAGTTAAAAAAATACGATGCTATGATTCAGAACCAATCAGCTTCTATCAAAGCACTGGAAAATCAGATTGGACAACTGGCCAATGCTCAGAGTTACAGACCACCAGGAAATCTTCCCAGCAATACAGAAACCGAATCCAAGGAACCGAGGGAAGGAGCAATGTCAAGCCATCACCTTGAAAAGTGGTACTGAAATCAACAAAGATGTTGGAATCAAGGCAACCATTGAAGATGTTCCAAAAGAAGCAGAGCAACAGATGGAGGAAAAAGAAGCAAAGGAAAAAGAACAGATTACTCCACCTCCACCTTTTCCTCAGCGTCTTCAGAAAAACAAACTGGACAAGCAGTTTGCTCGATTCCTGGAAGTATTCAAAAAGCTGCACATCAACATCCCATTTGCAGAAGCCTTGGAACAAATGCCCAGCTATGTCAAATTCATGAAAGATATTCTTTCACGAAAACGAAGATTGGGAGATTACGAGACAGTAGCATTGACGGAAGAATGCAGTGCCATCATTCAGAGGAAACTACCCCAGAAGTTGAAAGATCCTGGCAGTTTCACAGTCCCGTGCACCATTGGAGAACATTACATCGGTAAGGCTTTATGTGATTTAGGTGCTAGTGTTAACTTGATGCCTTTTTCTATTTACAGGAAACTACAGATTGGAGAAGCAATGCCTACCTCTGTCTCTTTGCAACTTGCCGATCGAACGCTCGCATTTCCAAGAGGAGTGGTTGAAGATGTGTTGGTGAAAGTTGACAAACTCATTCTCCCAGCTGATTTCATTATCCTTGACATGGAAGAAGACAAAGATGTTCCTATCATTCTTGGGAGACCATTCTTGGCTACAGGGAGAACTGTGATTGACGTACAAAAAGGAGAACTAACCATGAAAGTTCAGGACCAAGAAGTTACTTTCAATGTTTTCAAAGCCATGAAATTCCCGAGCGATGAAAAGGAAGAAGAATGTTTCAGAATTGATATTGTTGATAGTATCATTAAGATACTGATACAATTCCCACAGATAAACTTGAAGCTTGCATCACCAACATGTCTGACAGTGAGCTTGATGCTGAAATTATGGAATGTATCAACTATCTTGACAAGCCGTTTCGTTTCAAAGTGACACAACCAATTGAAAGTTTGGAACTTCCAAAGACAGACCGAATCAAACCCTCGATTGAAGAACCACCGCAGCTAGAACTGAAGTTACTCCCGAGCCATCTCAGGTATGCATTTCTTGGAAACTCTTCTGAATTACCTGTTATAATTTCTTCGTCGCTAACATTGGAACAGGAAGAAAAGTTGCTGAGAGTATTGCGAGAGCACAAGAAAGCCATTGGTTGGACTATAGCAGACATTCGAGGCATTAGTCCATCATTTTGCATGCACAAAATCTTGATGAACGATGAGTACAAACCCACTGTGGAGCATCAACGGAGACTCAATCCAATCATGAAGGAAGTCGTGAAGAAAGAAATCATCAAATGGTTGGATGCTGGCATCATTTATCCCATTTCAGACAGCAGTTGGGTGAGTCCTATGCAATGTGTGCCGAAGAAAGGAGGAATTACTGTGATCACCAATGAAAAGAATGAGTTAATTCCGACAAGAACGGTGACTGGATGGAGAGTATGCATGGACTACCGTAAGCTGAACAAAGCCACCAGAAAGGACCATTTTCCGCTGCCATTCATTGACCAGATGTTAGACAGATTGGCGGGACATGAGTTCTATTGCTTTTTGGATGGATATTCAGGATACAATCAGATTTCCATTGCACCAGAGGATCAGGAGAAAACCACATTTACATGTCCTTATGGTACTTTTGCTTTCCGCAGGATGCCATTTGGACTATGTAATGCCCCTGCCACATTTCAGCGTTGCATGATGGCCATTTTCTCAGATATGTTGGAGCAGAGTATGGAGGTTTTCATGGATGACTTTTCTGTATTTGGAGATTCATTTGATCATTGTTTGCAAAATCTTGAACATGTATTACAAAGGTGTGAAGACACGAACTTGGTACTCAATTGGGAGAAATGCCACTTTATGGTACAGGAAGGCATTGTTCTTGGACACCGGATCTCACAAAAGGGAATCGAGGTAGACAAAGCAAAGATCGAGACAATTGAAAAACTACCTCCTCCAACATCTGTCAAAGGCATTCGGAGTTTTCTTGGACATGCAGGTTTTTACAGGAGATTTATCAAAGACTTTTCCAAAATTGCAAAACCTCTTTGCAACCTTCTGGAAAAGGATGTGCCTTTCAACTTCACCAAAGAATGCCATGAAGCCTTCGAGATCTTGAAACAGAAGCTGGTTTCTGCCCCCATCATTGTAACACCAGACTGGACCCTTCCATTTGAAGTAATGTGTGATGCTAGTGATTTTGCTGTAGGTGCAGTTTTGGGACAACGCAAAGCAAAGATTTTCCACACCATTTACTACTCCAGCAGAACTCTAAATGAAGCTCAACTCAACTACACAACCACTGAAAAGGAGTTGCTTGCAGTTGTGTTCGCTTTTGACAAATTCCGTTCTTATCTGTTGGGTCCCAAAGTGGTAGTCTACACAGATCATTCAGCAATCAAATATCTGATCGCGAAGAAAGATGCCAAACCCAGATTGATCCGTTGGATACTTCTTCTGCAAGAATTGACGTGAGTGGAGATTCGAGACAGGAAAGGAACAGAGAACCAGGTGGCAGATCACTTATCGAGGATCGAGAATGGAGAAACAGCTGGCAAAGAACTGTCAATCAAAGAAACTTTTCCAGATGAACAGCTATTTGCCATGAAACAACAAGATACCCCTTGGTATGCTGACTATGTCAACTACATTGTGTCAGGAAAATGGCCGTTGGAATGGACAACTCAACAACGGAAGAAATTCTTCAAAGAAGTCAAGCACTATATCTGGGATGAGCCGTACCTGTTCAAACGGTGTGCTGATCAATTATTGAGACGGTGTGTTCCACAGGAGGAGGTCAACAGTGTTTTGCAGCACTGTCATTCATCACCATATGGCGGACACTTCAGCGGAAACAAAACTGCAGCAAAAGTCCTTCAATCAGGTTTGTTCTGGCCTACACTTTTTAAAGATGCTTATCTTTTTGCTTTTCAATGTGACAGGTGCCAGAGAATGGGGAATTTCGAGAGAAGAAACGAAGGACCATTGCAAAACATTCTGGAAGTTGAGATATTTGATGTGTGGGGTATTGATTTCAT
Source organism: Zanthoxylum bungeanum (assembly GCA_019454045.1). Lineage (NCBI taxonomy): Eukaryota > Viridiplantae > Streptophyta > Magnoliopsida > Sapindales > Rutaceae > Zanthoxylum > Zanthoxylum bungeanum. The sequence goes on along the minus strand of SKCR01023398.1, from coordinate 37,772 downwards.
GGGACCCTTTGTTCCATCATTCGGAAACCTGTACATATTGGTTGCTGTAGACTACGTCTCCAAATGGGTTGAAGCAATTGCACTGCCATCCAATGATTCAAAAGTGGTGATCAAATTCCTGAAAAAGAACATTTTCACTCGGTTTGGAACACCTCGAGCAATCATCAGCGATGGTGGCTCTCATTTCTGCAACAAATACTTTGATGCACTTCTATCCAAATACGGAGTTACTCACAAGGTTGCCACAGCCTACCATCCACAGTCAAATGGACAGGTTGAAGTTTCAAATAGAGAAATCAAAAGAATCTTGGAAAGAACCGTTGGATCAACAAGGAGGGACTGGTCTGTAAATTGGATGATGCATTGTGGGCCTATCGTACAGCTTACAAGACACCCATTGGTATGTCACCATATCGATTGGTGTTTGGGAAAGCATGCCATCTTCCAGTTGAGCTTGAACACAAGGCGTACTGGGCACTGAAGAAGTTGAATTTTGATCCACAAGCTGCAGGAGAGAAAAGACTTCACCAACTCAATGAATTGGAGGAATTTCGCCTACAGGCTTATGAGAATGCCAGACTGTACAAAGAAAAGACCAAGAGATGGCATGACCGAAAAATAGTGCACAGACAGTTGGAACCAAGGCAACAGGTGTTGTTGTACAACTCGAGGTTGAAACTTTTCCCTGGAAAGTTGAAATCAAGGTGGTCAGGTCCATTTGTGATCACTCAGGTTTTACCACATGGAGCTGTTGAGTTACTGGATCCCAATACCAACAACACATTCAAAGTTAACAGTCAGCGGGTTAAGCATTATTGGGGAGAACCGTTGGAGCGTCAAAAAGAAACTGTCACACTTTCAGATCCAGCCTAAACGTTCAAAAAGTCACGTCTAGCTGACGACTTTAAACTTAGCGCTCGCAGGGAGGCAACCCATGCAATTTGTGTATATATTGTGATTTTGTGTGATTTAATTTTGTGTGTTTAGTTTTTGCAGATTAAGATGGAAGAAGCTCTCGTAAATCTTCACAAGCAATTTCCTTCTCTCCCTCAAAAATCTCTGATGAAAGTTTACAAAGCTCGCTTGGAACGGATGAGACTATTGATGAACAAAGGTATTCCTACTGATATTTGTTGGGTAATCGAAGCACGAATTCGTTTAGCAGGTGAGTATTCTGAGTCTTGTAATTCTTATTTACCTGGATTTGGAAGAAGCACCTATGCAAAGAAACGTAGAGCTAAGCAAATGGGTGTTTGTTTCAAATGTGCACGTTGGAATTGTAATACTCGTTGTCGTTCTTTAGGAATGGTGTCTGATAATCGAGAAGACAAAATTAAATTCATTAGGGATGGCTTGAGTAAGGAGTCTTTAGATGATCTATCTTCGACTCTTGAGACGCATCCCAGTGGACATGTTCACATAGCCTTTCGCAAATTACATACACAATTTCAAAAAGAAAGACAACAGTTAAGTCTCGGGAATCTGACTCAAAAAGACCCTGTTTGCCAATTTATAAGAAAATTGGATGGGAAGCTTGTCCCTGACGCATAGACGTCAATCAAGCCCGTTATTTTTGTAAATATTATATCTCTTTGTCTTTTGCTAATAATTGTAATTTGTTTTGTTGTTTTCTTTTATTTTCTCCGACAGGATCCAGATCTTGTTGACTATCACGATCTATTTTACTATTTCGCTACTAATCGTCCTTTGGAAGATACTTGTGCTATTTTTACTCCCCCTTTCAGGTATTATAAATTCAACTCATCATTGCACTTTTGAAGATATCCAGAGTAAAACATGGAAGCCACTTCAAGAAGACGAGTTGAAAACATTTGAAAACATTGCGTGTTTTGCGGTAGTACTGTTGGTACTAAACCACAATACATAGAAGCAGCACAGGAATTGGGTCGAGTCTTAGCAGCAGCAAGGAATATGCACTTAATATATGGCGGAGGAATCTTGGACTTATGGGGATCGTTTCAAAGGCTGTACAGGAAGGAGGCAGTCATGTTTTGGGAATCATCCCAAAACCTTGGCAGAGGCAAATCTTATTGGTTCATCAAACGGAGAGGAACTGATCGTGCCAGGTATGTCTGAACGACTGGTAGAAATGATTAACCGTTCTGATGCTTTTATTGCTTTGCCAGGTGGCTTGGGCACATTGGAGGAAATTTTTATAGTACTATCTTGGGCGAACCTGAACATACACCAGAAACCGCTTGGACTACTCAACGTTGATGGATTTTATGATTTTCTTTGTGTGTTTCTTGATGATGCTCGGAGAAATGGGTTCGTGTCAAAACCTATGAAAGAACTCCTCTTTACTGCCAGAACTGCTCCGGATCTAATAGACCAACTTATAGCCTATGAACCGAAAGTTGACCCTATCATTTCAAAAATAAAATGGTCTGAGGACGATCGTGGTAAGAAGCGACGAATAAATCTGGATCTTAACCTTTAATTTTCCTGTAGAATTTCAGCTAACCAGGTATTATTTCTAAACTCTTCTTTCACTGTTTAAGACATTGGGGACAATGTCTCATTTAGGTTTGGGGTGAGGTATAGTTAATAGTACTTGTTTGTATTGTGTTTTTATTTTTAGTCCAAAATTTTTCGAAAAAATACAAAAAAATTGAAAATTTTTCAAAAATTACAAAAATATTTTGCATTTTTGTGTTTTTATTTTAACTAAAAAGGTGAAATTGGTAAGAAATAGCCGAGTAAGGAGTTTCCACTCTTGAGACGTATTTCAAACCATTTATTTCGAAACAAGTTTATTTTTGTTTATTTCATTTTGAATTATTAATTTGTGGAATTTCTCCATAATACGACTAAACATGAATCTTCTTATGTTCAGTTGGACACGGTATTTATGAAACTTACATGGGAAACCTACAGACATGAGCGTCATTGAAAGTTGTAATATTCCTTGCTCTAGTTTAATTGGAGTAAAGCTCTATCAATAGTGATGGAAGTAAAAAAAAAAAAAAAAAAAGAAAAATCAGAAAAATTATTTCCATTGCTACAAAAAGGTGTGAAATCTGATAGAACTTTAGGACAAAAATATTACTCTCTTATCAACTGCACTTATGACTGTTGTGGGCAAAAATGAGTTGTTTAATATTATGTTGGCTGTGTATATGAAGAATGGTAAAAATAATCGGAGAATTTACTTATTTAGTAATTTAGAAAGAAAAAAAACAACTAGAAACTTGTGTAGTAGAAGTTTCACCTGATTAGTTACTATCTTCTTTATTCTCTTTTCTCTTGTCTTTTTGCTTTTGTGTGCATTAGTTTTACTGCCTTTTTACTTTTGTAAAATGTTTGTGGGTATCATTGCTGTAAACCCTCACGAGACTACAACTCGTCCACTAGGGACACCTAGGGGTTTAAAGGCTTGTTGCATACGCTAAATGCAACCGTGATCCCTACGAAAGTGGCTTAGTTTAATTTTAATTTTATTTTGTTGTTTTGCTCGAGGACTAGCAAAATGTTAGGTTTGGGGGTGTGATGAGCGGAAAATATATCAATATTTACCGCCCCTTTTACTTAATATTTTGTTTAGTTTCTCGGGTTTGATGAATGTTTGATGTGTTTTAGTTTATTTTGCAGATAAAATAATATCGGGACTCAATGAAATCATTTAGGACGAAATGTGGATCAAATAAGGGCAATTATTGGACTTGATATATTAATTTTGGAGATTGGAAATTTGAAAGGGCGTTTTTGACGAAGTGCAGTTTTGGAAATTCCAGTTTTGCACATCTGTCGTATGTTGGGCATAACTTTTTACTCAGATATCGGATTGAGCTGATTCAAGTGCCAGATTAAAGAAGACTCAAAGATCTACAACTTTTGAAAGAGAAAAATATTTCGAATTCTGAAGATTTCATGACCGAAATTGATGAACCATCCAGAAGTGTGTGGAGTGTAATTATTAAAAGTCATTATCAATCATTTTCAAAGCAAAATATTAATTAATTAAAATTAATAAAAAATTATCAAACAACACACCAAACAAGATAAGAAATTATTGGAGCAATTATGGATTTGGTGGAGTAATTAGTGGAGAAATTGATTGATGATTTGATGGTGGCAAAATTTTGCCTATAAATACCAAGCCATTTCATTTGTAAAATTCATACTTTCTTCTTTGAAATCCTTAATGAAAAAATAAAAAGATTGTATCTAGTTTGTTTATTTTAGTTTTCAGTAATTAATTTTCACTTTCGCACTTTCTTTTCTTTACTTTTCAGTTTTACTTTCCGTAATTTACTTTTACGCATAACACTTTCCTTTCTTTACTTTTTCAGTTTTATTTTTCAACCATGAGGAGGTAACTTCCCTCTGCCGAGGTGAAAGGTAATTCTTTTACTGTTACTATCTTAGATTAATCTCCCTTAGACACAACATATTCACTATTCTAAAATTTGACTTAAAAAGGAATACCGCTATATTGGTCGGTGGGCTATTTAATTTAAACTGTTAAACCTGACTAAGCAAGGATACCGCCAGATTGGTCGGTTGGTAATTTAATTTGGTTCCGCCTTTATGGCTGGTTATTTCTTTATCGCCTACATGGCAAGTTCATGGACAAATTTTACCGCCTTTATGGCTGGTCGGACTTAACTTGACTTAATCAGGATACCGCCTATATGGTCGGTTGGTTTTAATCTCACAAGTGATTATGTTATACTAAGGGAGATATCTAAGTTAGTAATTAGTAAAAGTAATTCCTTTTATCTTGGCAGTTTATTTTCATTTACTTTCCCGCTTTTACTTTCTCGCAGTTACTTTTTAGCATTTTTATTTTATGTCTTTTAAGTTTTCATTAGCCATAGCTATGTATTGTAACTAAGTTAGTATCTAGGGTTGTGATGAATTTCAATATAACCGGTTTATAAGGGGTTAGATTATAGGTTGGGTAATTTAAAGATTTATTTATTGAGTCTTAATCTTAATGCTTTTTATTAACTGGCCATTAATAAAATTGATTAGGTAAACTTAAAATGAACTAGACATAGGGATTTTAAGTTTAAGACCTTAGACTCAATAACCCACGATCTTCCTTGAGGATAGATAACCCTTTTAATAGATTTCCTTACAGGATAGGAATATACCTGTCGGGCGGGGGTAGCCATAATTGGAACTTAATCTTAATGAATCTAGGTAATTTGGTTGACATAGACATATGGTTCAATTGGATTATACTAGGTATTTGAAATTGACCATCGGAAGAGGCTTTTACATAAATTAGTGTTCCAGGTTAATAAATCAATATATTACCCAACTTTAAGATAACCACTTCATCTTCTAAATAATATTGGAATTAATCACAACCCTGGATAGTTTTTATAAATTTGGTTTTTCTCAACCTACTTTTAAGCAATTTTATTTACTTGTTTTAATTTAGAATCATCGTCATTTCAAATCATCAATCAAACAACCTGTTAGATACTGGTAATCAGTTGGCCCCATAAATTAATAACAAAAAGGTTTTAAGTCCTCGTGGGATCGAGATTTTTATTTATACTACTGAACGATACGTGCGCTTGCGTTATACGTGTGTGTGTTTACGCCGGTCACCTGGTTCCCGGGACCATGAAGTTCCAGTTTCAGGGCGCTAGAGCCAGCGCAATGTTACAGGAGGCATGAGATAGGTCACCCTAAGTCTTCACCATACAGGCCGCAGCTAATGGGCGGTTGAGGCAGCCAACAAACGATAAAAAGACGGTTCTGGCGAAGATTACAGCGAGAATTACAAAGATGTGGGCCTGATAAGCTACCAATATGCCCTGTGCTGGGGGTACAGAATTCTGTAATGACAACACATGAGTACGCCTTTACTCTTGGTTTATGGAAATGGCACGGTATTGCGGTTGGAAGTTGAATACCAGTCCATGCGGGTATTAGAGAAGTAGAGTTACCTGAACAAGAATGGACCTCGCATAGGTTTTTGAGCAGTTAGCATTGATGGAGAGTAAGAGGATAAGTCCTTGCATTCACCTTTGCAGATATATCAGAAGAGGTTGCCCGAGCATTTAATAGAAGGTGCGTCCTACCAGATCAGAAAGGTGATCTGGTACTTTACAGCAGTCGAAGCCGTCGATGACAAAACCAAAAGGGAAGTTCAGGACCAAAATTGGGAAGGACCATACATTGTTCAGAAGGTTTTAATGGAAAATTGAGCAGTGAGACTGTCAGACTTTGGAAACGGGAATGATTCACGAGGCCGATCAATGTTGACAGATTGAATTGTATTTTACCTGAGGGATAGAAGACTGAATAGTCACCCGCAGAAGACCTAACCCAACGGGATAAGGAGAACTCATGCATGCATGCACACATATAACCCATTATTGCATTCCTTTTTTTTTGCGTGTTTTGTGTTTTTGTTTTATATTCATAGGTATCGAAGAAGAAAAGAGAAAGCGGCAAAGACAAGCCAATCAGAAACAGAGAAAGCACTGTATTGAATTTGGGTAGAAATCCTAGGGCTGAGGTCCATATCGGTGTTAAGATTCAGATGGTGATATGAGGGTTGAGGCCCATTTTAAGTTTGAATTTCGGTCTGGATCCCAGGGGCGAAGCCCACATGGTCAGCAGTAGAGAGGAAGAATTCCTTAGAGTGAGTGAGTGAGTGAAAAAAAAAAGTGAGAGAGGAGTTTTTGATGGTTAAACATATGTCCGGTGATGACATTGTGTGCTGTAGGGAGAAGCCTTAGAAACGAGAAGTGCGAGACGTGCTCTTATCCGATATTCTGAATGGATTGATCTTGGCTAGACTCATGAAGCACTTGATAAAAAGGTATCTCAACAGTAGAAGCCCGAGCGGTTGATGAGATGACTAGCTGAAGAGATGGTGGATCGATGAATGACCGTTTGCTTGGATGTCCACCATGGTTTACGTACGCTACGATACATGATATGGTTGGAAATAAAGAAAGACAGTCTCTGCGATGATAAGAAAAGAAAAAAGGACCGCCTATAACCGATAAGCGTGAAGCTACCCATGGGCAAGTATTAGGACCACCATGAGGAGAAATGCTACCTTAAAGGGTAGGCGAGTCAAAAGAAAAAAAAGAAAAAAAAAAGAAAGAAAGAAAAGAAAAGGGAAAAGAGAAAGAAAAAGAATGAAAAGAAAGAGACGAAAGAAAAATAAAGAAGACCATATCATGTTGAGTATGCTGAAGTAATCACAGAATGTGACCTAGACATCCAGGTTGGTTAGACCCATCGGTCCGATTCTCCGAAGCGAAATCATCAAGTTGGCTTGCTTAAGGAATAAGCTGCAATAGAACCTTTGCACACACTCACTAGGAGTCTAGTTTAGATCACCTGTTCAGATGATCGGGTTTGAGTATATCGAGTACTTCGAAGGTTCTCGGGTTTTGACATGAAGCATTCGTTGAGGACGAAAATATGTTTAGCTACCAAGGCTATCTCGAGGAGAAGCAATACAATAGTTGGAAATATAAACGTCAGTATCAGTCTGAGGGCGAGGCCCACAGCGGTATTAGATAGAGGGCGAGACCCACATCAGTCTGAGGGCGAGGCCCACATCACTTTGAGGGCGAGGCCCATAATCAGCATCAGTCTGGGGGGCGAGGCCCACATCAGTATCAGTCTGGGGGCGAAGCCCACTACATCATTATCAGTTCGAGGGCGAGGTCCCTATTGTCAGCGGTATTGGGTCGAGATGCGTGCCCAGGGTCGAGATGCCCCCGTTGTCGGTTGTAGTTCCGGGTCGAGATGCGTGCCCAGGGTCGAGGTGCCCACTACATCATCATATTCAGGGCGAGGTCCATATTGTCAGCGGTATTGGGTCGAGATGCGTGCCCAGGGTCGAGGTGCACCCGTTATCGGTTGTAGTTCCGGGTCGAGATGCGTGCCCAGGGTCGAGGTGCCCACTACATCATCATATTCAGGGCGAGGTCCCTATTGTCAGCGGTATTGGGTCGAGATGCGTGCCCAGGGTCGAGGTGCCCACTACATCATCATATTCAGGGCGAGGTCCCTATTGTCAGCGGTATTGGGTCGATATGCGTGCCCAGGGTCGAGGTGCCCACTACATCATCATATTCAGGGCGAGGTCCCAATTGTCAGCGGTATTGGGTCGAGATGCGTGCCCAGGGTCGAGGGGCCCCCATTGTCGGTTGTAGTTCCGGGTCGAGATGCGTGCCCAGGGTTGAGGTGCCCACTACATCATCATATTCAGGGCGAGGCCCCTATTGTCAGCGGTATTGGGTCGAGATGCGTGCCCAGGGTCGAGGTGCCCCCGTTGTCGGCTGTAATTCCGGGTCGAGATGCGTGCCCAGGGTCGAGGTGCCCACTACATCATCAGTTCGGAGGTCGAGGTGCCCCCGTTGTCATTAGCAGTTCCGGGATGCGTCCCAGGGTCGAGGTGCCTATCGCAAAATCAACTCAGTTCGAAGCAACGGGCAGACCAGGTGGCAGCTGGCGAGTCAGGTAAGTAAAAATGCATTGCATGTACTTTGATAGGATTGTCATTGTCACACACTGCATAAGTCCCATCAAACTGGGGGCGACTGTAGGCTTTGTATTTTTTACACATTAGCCCAATGATGAGTCTCGTATGGAGGCAACTAACTCTTTAGTCATGAAAGTCGCGGAAAACGGACGTTGGAAGGGTAAAGTTGGAAAATGGAATTTTTGTTAGATTTAACCTCGTTGTTTGGCTCCGGTTGTTTGTTGGACTTCCGTTTCAAAGCTTACCTTAGGCCCAAAACCCTAGACCACTTACCAAACCCAAACCAAACACAAAATACCCAAGCCTACTAAGAACCAAACCCACACGCCCATGGAGCCCCATTTACGCCCATATCCCCTCTAATTAGGCAAAAGTACATTTATCACATGCTAAATCAAGACAAATCCTTTCCTAATTAGAAGAAATCAAATCAATCCCTTTCCTAATCAAATCCAATCACAATCCTAAATTAGGAGATCTATTCCTTATGAGATACCAATTAGAATAAATGTCACTATCAATAGAAATCCTATTCCTAGTCGGATAAGGAAAGTCTCCTCTCCTTTGCCTATAAAAAGAGGCCCTCACCACCCATTCAAACCCTAGCTCACATACCTCTCTCACACGCCTAAAGCACTCTCTTAAGCCTCCATTGCACGCCCAAGCATCCCATTGAAGCCTCTCATTGCCGCACCTTTAAGATCAATTTCCCTCCATTGTCGCATCTTACCCCTTCATCAATACCCTTCACGCCCAAGCCTTAAATTCTAGCCTCCATTGCCGCATCTTAGCCACCATTCACAGCCCCAAAAACCACACCACCGATAACACCTTTCACAGCCCCTCAAGTCGCACAAAAGCCCCTCCAATCACAGCCTCATTCAACGCCCAAACCAGTCTCAAACACCCCTCACTGCACCTTGAACTGCCGCAACTTAGCTCACTGTTCTGATCAGTTTGGCAGTGAGTTGAGCCTATAAAACAGTCCTAAAATAACCCCAAAACTGTACTAAAAAACTGCATAAACACCCCCAAAAAACCCCTCAAAACCGCAGCCCCATTAGCCTTCAAAATCACTCGAAACAGTCCACTAAACAACCAAAACAGTGACCTGAAACGGTGCAGCGAAACAACAGCGAAACGGACTTAAAACAGCAGCCCAAGCATCAAAACAACTAGGGAAAATGTTGAGTAGACAAATCGGAAAAGCATCGGATCAATCTCCCTTCCAACGGACGTGTAACGCCCTTTCTTAGACGACAAAAGAGGTTAGACCTGAGGGCACCCTTTTATTCATTATCTTTCGTTTATTTTATTTAATTTGAATATTATCGCATGAGAGTCGTTTGAGGCATGATGTGATTGTTGGATGAGCGGGATGTGTGTTCCATTTTGTGGTATATCGGATGGAAACCCGGACGTAAATTCCGTAGCCGATTCCGAATGGATGGTATTGCGGTCTGCACTCGGGATACAACGCCACGTACCACTTAAGATGCACGTATCTCGTCTCATCCAAATTTTTATTTGAGCATGTCATAGTTCTAGGCCGTTAATTTATTATTTAAGCATGGTTTAATTTAGTTTGTTATTTATTTGTTAAAGCATATTTTGGTTGTTCCTTATGCATGTTTAGTTTATGATGTGTTTGGATAATGATTTATACATGTTGATTTAATGGTTCAATATGCTCGTTGTGTTACATTGCGTGGAGTTATTTGGATGAATGCATGTTAGATCTAAGTACCCTTGAGCATGATTATTGAGTAGACTTGGTTAGTTCATTGCACAAATTATATCATCACAAGTAACATAAGTAATGGACCAGTCTGAACCCAACGGTTTGAGGTCTTCCCTTGCGAGGGGTGAGTGCGGCCTTAAATCTTTGTCCCGGTTCACACCGGGTGGCGACTCCATGTTATTTCGTAATTCCCAACTAGGCCGCGATCCTAGAACAGCGTCGCCCAGGATCTGTTATCTAGAACTACAATTCTCAATAAACCCAGAAGAGCTGTACACAGAACCTTTTAAAGTCCCGGACGACCAAAACCAAAGCGTATTGATTGTCGCAAGTATTAGCGATGCAAGTCTCAGGTTAAGACCAAATACACCTACCCTGATGCGGATTCCCATAGACATATAGTCATACTACAAATGGGATTTCGCAGGGTCTATCCAGAGAGAAGCTGTTCCCGTACCTGACCGGCGTAAACACACACGTATAACGCAAGCGCACATATCGTTCAAGTAGTATAAAAATATCGATCCCACGAGGACTTAATTCCTACTGTTGTTATTAATTTTTGAATCTATTATTTACAAATATCTAATTGAGGGTGAAGAGAATGATTGTTTGATTGATTTGGTTGATTGTAGTTTTGCGAAATAAATAAATAAATAAAAAGACAAAAGAAAATACTAAGGAAAATAACAAAAGACACAAAGATCTAGGGTTGTGAATCATTCTAATATCATTTAAAAGATGAAGTGGTTATTTCATGTTTGTGTAATAAATCAGTTTACTAACCTGAAACACTAAATTATGCAAAAGCCTCTGTCGATGGTCAGACGCAAATATCCAGTTTAACCCAATTGAACCATATGTCTATGTCAACCAAATTATCTGGATTCATTAAGTTTAAGTTCCAATTATGGCTACCCCCGCCCGACAGGTATATGTCTATCCTGTAAGGAAATCTATTAAAAGGTTATCTATCCTCAAGGAAGATCGTGGGCTATTAAGTCTAAGGCTGAAACCTAAAATCTCTATGTCTAGTTCATTTTAGATTTACCACATCAATCTTATTGGTGATCAGACAACAAGAAGCATTAAGCTTAAGACTTAATAAGTAAACCTTTAAATTACCCAAACTATAAAATAACCCCTTATAAACCGGTGATATTAGAATTCATCACAACCCCAGATAACTAACACATAACTAGGGCTAGTAAAGACTTAAAAGTAAAAGACATAAAGTAAAAATGCTGAAAAGTAAAAGACATAAAGTAAAAGCTGAAAAGTAAAATAAAATAAAATGCTAAGGTAAAATGAATTACTTTTACTATTTACTATTTTAGATATCTCCCATAAAATAATATATAAACTTGTGATAATATTACCAACCGACCAATCTGGCGGTATCCTTTATTAGTCAGGTTTAAACCAGATTAAAATTAATTACCAGCCGACCAATCTGGCGGTATGTTTTTAAGTAAATATTTTAAATAGTGAATATATTATTTTTAAGGGAGATTAATCTAAATAGTAACAGTAAAATAATTACCTTTCACCCTAGATGGGGAAGTTACCTCCTCATGGTGAATAGTAAAAACTGTAAAAAGTAAAAAAAGTAAATTACTATATTAACAAAACGTAATTAAAATTATTTACAAAACTAAAAACTAAAAAAAAAAACTAAAAACTAAAAGAAATTAGAAAGAGAAACTATCTCTTTACATCAAAGAGATGAGAGAGAGTGGTGCATCTAAAACTGAAATCTCGAGCTCAATTTATAGGCGCGGATAGGCATCTGGCATCGCGACGCTGAGCCCTTTGGCGTCGCTACACCAGCTTCTGTTGACGTGGCACGCTCTGGTTCGTCGGTTGCAGATTCTGGATAAGATGATAAGATGACACGTGGCGAGGTTGTTGGAGACTCAATTATTGTGACACGTGGTGACTTCTGATTGGTCGGCTAGATTTTTATCCGCCACGTGTCAGATAAGGATTAAATAGCCAATAATTGATGCTGACGTGGCGCTGACGTGGCGGTGATGTGGCGACACTTGAGAAAGGGACTGTCGGCACTATAGGATTGTGACACGTGGCACTTCCTTATTGGCTAATGATGACGTGGCGGTGAGGTGGCAGTTTGACTTGGTCAACCTGGTGATGTGGCTGATGATGTGGCAATGACATGGAGTGACACGTGGATCACGTGGCGATGATGACTGTCGGCACCGTAGGATGATGACACGTGGCACGGCGCATTTTACCAGATCGGCTGTGATGGTGACACGTGGCACGGCGCACGTTAGCAAAGTCAAACTTTTCTCAGATTCTGATTTGTGGACCCGGCGCATGTTAGCACTGTTCGGTGCATGTTAGGCGTCGCGACGCTGAAGGTTTTGGCGTCGCGATGCGGGAAATTACCAAAATGCCCTTTTCGTCCAATTTTCACAGTTTTGGCCCAAATCACCTCCAGAATGTCCTGAAACTTTATTTATCTACAAAATAACACAAAGCACATCAAAATATTCATAATACTCAAGAAACTATACAAAATATAAGGTTAAATGAGTGGGAAATAGTGATAGATTTACCACTCATCACACCCCCAAACCTAACATTTTGCTAGTCCTCGAGCAAAACACAGAATAAAATAACATAAACATCTTTAAAATAAAATTTAACTAAGCCACTTTCGTATGGATCACGGTTGCATTTAGCATATGCAACAAGCCTTTAAACCCTTAGGTGTCCCTAGTGGACGAGTTGTAGTCTCGTGAGGGTTTACAGCAATGATACCCACAAACATTTTACAAAAGTAAAAAGGTAGTAAAACTAATGCACACAAAAGCAAAAAGACAAGCGAAAAGAGAATAAAGAAGTTAGTGACTAATCAGGTGAAACTTCTACTCCAAGTTACTAGTTGTTTTGTTTCTTTCTAAATTACAGAATAAGTAAATTCTCCGATTATTTTTACTTTTCTTCATATACACAGCCAACAAGATATTAATCAACTCATTTTAGCCCACAACAGTCATAAGTGCAGTTGATAAGAGAGTAATATTTTTGTCCTAAAGTTCTATCAAATTTCACACCTTTTGGTAGCAATTGAATAATTTTTCTGATTTTTCTGATTTTTTCTTTGATTTGTTTTCTATTTTTTATTTTATATACAACATCTTCCATCTATGTAACGAGTGTTGGGTCGGTGGCTCCCAAACCAATTGGCTTTAGGGTACCAGGTGTTAAGACACCCCTACGGACTTAATTACTCAGACTTCAGATATATATATTTTTGCAGCATCTTTGATCCATGTAACGAGCTTTGGGCCAGTGACTCCCAAACCAGTTGGTTTTAGGGCACTAGGTGTTAAAACACCCTTACAGACTTAATAACTCAGATCTCAGATTTTTTTTTACTCCATTACTTTTTGAGATGATTCCTCCAATTGAACTAGAGCACTGAATATTACAAACTTTTCAATTATAGCTCATGTCTGTATGTTACTATATATGTTGATAATACCTATCAACTGAGCATATGAAGATCAATTTTAGTCTGTTTTATGGAGAATTTACAAATTAAATAATTCAAAATCAAATAAAGAAAAATTAATTTGTTTCAAAAATGGTTTTAGATACGTCTCAGGAGTGGAAACTCCTTACTCTGCTATCTTTTTACCAATTTCACCCTTTTAGTCAAAATAAAAACACAAAAACGCAAAATATATTTGTAATTTTTTAAAATTTTTAAAATTTTTTGTATTTTTCGAAAAATTTTGGCCTAAAATTAAAAACACACAACTAAAAACAAGGTACTGATCAACTAATTCCTCCCCCAAACCTAAATGAGACATTGTCCCCAATGGCTTAAACAATAAAAGGAGATTTAAGAAGGTCATACGTGGTTAGCTGAAAATCTACAGGAAATTAAAGGTTAAGATCCAGTTTAATCCGACGCCTCTTACCACGATCGTCCTCGGACCAATTTATCTTTGAAAGGATAGGGTCAACTTGTGGTTCATAGGCTAAGAGATGGTCTATTAGATCCGGAGCAGTTATGGCAGTGAAGAGGAGTTCTTTCAAAGGTTTTGACACGAACCCATTTCTCCGGGCATCATCAAGAAACACACAAAGAAAATCATAAAATCCATCAACATTAAACAGCCCAATTGGTTTCTGGTGTATGTTAAGGTTCGCCCAAGATATCACTATAAAAATTTCCTCCAAAGTGCCCAAGCCACCTGGCAAAGCGATAAAAGCATCAGCACGGTTAATCATTTCTACCAGTCGTTCAGACATACCTGGCACAATAAGTTCCTCTCCGTTTGATGATCCAATAAGATTTGCCTCTGCCAAGGGTTTTGGGATGATTCCCAAAACGTGACTGCCTCCTTCCTGTACAGCCTTTGAAACGATCCCCATAAGTCCAAGATTGCCTCCGCCATATATTAAGTGCATATTCCTTGCAGCTAAGACTCGACCCAATTCTTGTGCTGCTTCTACGTATTGTGGTTTAGTACCAACACTACTACCACAAAACACACAGATGTTTTCAACTTGTCTTCTTGAAATGGCTTCCATTTTTTTATGTATTTCTTTCTCAAATCAGGATGCCTTCCAAAGTGCAATGACGGGCTGATTTATAGTACCTGAAACGGGTGAGTAATAATAGCACTAGTATCTTCCAGAGGAAGCTTATTAGCTAAACAACAAAATGAATCGTGAAAGGTCAAAAAGTTTGGATCATGTCTACGAAAATAAAGATAATTACAACAGAAAAGTGAATCAAATCAATAATTAAGGTAACAGAATTAAGTACGCAATACGCCACTCGTTTGGTATATAAATCCATTAGGATGCATCTCAAGAATTAATTCTTTACTCAGCCGTTGCTAATGAATTGTTTCTCATTTTTGTGATTGCCAAACACCATTCCTTCTGTCTTAAAATGCTCCGTTTGTGCTTTTCCCTACAGAAATAACATAAAAAATTAAAAACAGAAATTACAACAAATTGCATGGGTTGCCTCCCTACTAGCGCTAAATTTTTCTTCTTCAGCCAGACGTGACTGAAATCTATCTGTCAATGAGGTTTCAGCAAAATTTTGGATGTCCGATTAAAGACAATCCCGTGAGCGTTGCTTTTGAATGGTCTCTTCCAAAGGTAAAGGGGCAAAAATAGTTTTGTCTCATTAAGTGCTCGTGCCGCCTTTTTGCTCCTTGTTGTTCCAGTGGTTCCTGCAAAGAAAGAAAGAAAGTCAGGAGGTCTCGTATGGTGCTTGACTTGGAATGGGAGTTTCATTCTGTCAAGCTTCTGGGAGATATTTTTGATTTGTACTCCCCAAAACAGGATGTTTCTCCTGAATGCTCTAGATCTTTATTAAGGTCAGACATTTGCTCCTCCATTTGCTCTGCTTCTTGTTCCACATTTTCTTCACAGATGTATTGTAAAATTCTTGTATTAAGCTCTTCATCTGTCATCTGTGAAATACATGCTTCAAAATTGTAAACCTGAGGATGCAAAGATGTTTCTGACATTAGGTTTTCATCCTCTGATATGATTGGAATGGATGGTTCAGATAGATCTTCTTCAAACATCATGGTAAAGCATGCTCCAAGATCTTCATTTTGAGGATTGAAAGTTTGATCCTCCGTTGTTGGTTCAGTTGGTACAAATAGATCAGTTTCATCCTCGTCAGAATCTGAATAATAAAAGTCAAATTGAGACTTTGCCGGTTCGGGCTCCTGAACTGATACCTCTGGTTGTTGATATTGCTCAGCCTCCTCCTCTGTTGAAGTGTCATTGTGAAATGATTGGTACTTGAAGGCTTCATCAGTGTCATCTGAAACTGGTTCTTGAGGTATGTAGTTCTGGTTTTTCGTGAATTGTCTAATTTGATCTGTTATCTTCTGAATGAATTCTGATTGTCTCTGAATACTTTCAAATTGATTCTGGTTTGTTTCAAGCATTGTATCCAACTTTTCTTTTCGTTTCTTGAACATATCTTCGAGCATGTTTAGCAACTGATCTTCCTCTGATGGTTCTGATTGTTGATGAAGATCATTGTAGGTGGGTGGTGGATAAGATGGAAAATGTGGTTCTGTGAAATGTGATGGCTCGTCATACCATGAAGGATCTTGATAGCTCTACCACCCTGTATGGTAGTTGTATTCGCAATAATCTCTTGGGTGGTTACCACTACATATGTCACATCTCCCCATTGCGTCTTGTTGAGCAAATGTGGTATTGCTTGGTTCTGGCATCCAGTGATAATTGTTGGGCTGGACAACAGGCCTCAGAAAATCGGACTGTTGCTTCCAGATTTGGGGTGTATCTTCTAGTAAAGCTAGTGATTTCTCAATCTCCTAATAATGTTCCATTTTTCAATCACCTGAAAACAAAAGAAAGAGATAAAAAAATTACAGATAAAAATAAAGAAAATTCGATGTAAGTAAATTAGATAGCTTCAAAATTAATAACTCAAGAAAAATAAGTCCCCGGCAACGGCGCCAAAAATTTGATCGGCGTAAACACACACATATAACGCAAACGCACGTATTGTTCAAGTAGTATAAAAATATCGATCCCACGAGGACTTAATTCCTACTGTTGTTATTAATTATTGAATCTATTTATTTACAAATATCTAATTGAGGGTGAAGAGAATGATTGCTTGATTGATTTGGTTGATTGTAGTTTTACAAAATAAATAAATAAATAAAAAGACAGAAGAAAATACTAAGAAATAACAAAAGACACAAAGATCTAGAATTGTGAATCATTCTAATATCATTTAAAAGATGAAGTGGTTATTTCATGTTTGTGTAATAAATCAGTTTACTAACCTGGAACACTAAATTATGCAAAAGCCTATGTCGATGGTCAGACGCAAATACCCCCAGTTTAACCCAATTGAACCATATGTCTATGTCAACCAATTATCTGGATTCATTAAGTTTAAGTTCCAATTATGGCTACCCCCCCGCCGACAGGTATATGTCTATCCTGTAAGGAAATCTATTAAAGGGTTATCTATCCTCAAGGAAGATCGTGGGCTATTAAGTCTAAGGCTGAAACCTAAAATCCCTATGTCTAGTTCATTTTAGATTTACCACATCAATCTTATTGGTGATCAGACAACAAGAAACATTAATCTTAAGACTTAATAAGTAAACCTTTAAATTACCCAAACTATAAAATAACCCCTTATAACCGGTGATATTAGAATTCATCACAACCCCAGATAACTAACACATAACTATGGCTAGTAAAGACTTAAAAGTAAAAGACATAAGTAAAAATGCTGAAAAGTAAAAGACATAAAGTAAAAGCTGAAAAGTAAAATAAAATAAAATGCTAAGGTAAAAGAATTATTTTTACTATTTACTATTTTAGATATCTCCCAAAAATAATATATAACTTGTGATAATATTACCAACCGACCAATCTGGCGGTATCCTTTATTAGTCAGGTTTAAACCAGATTAAAATGAATTACCAACCGACTAATCTGGCGGTATCCTTTTTAAGTCAATATTTTAAATAGTGAATATATTAATTTTAAGGGAGATTAATCTAAATAGTAACAGGAAAAGAATTACCTTTCACTCTAGTTGGGGAAGTTACCTCCTCATGGTGAATAGTAAAAACTGTAAAAAGTAAAAAAAGTAAATTACTATATTAACAAAACGTAATTAAAATTATTTACGAAACTAAAAACTAAAAAAAAAAACTAAAAACTAAAAGAAACTAGAGAGAGAAACTCTCTCTTTACATCAAAGAGATGAGAGAGAGTGGTGCATCTAAAACTGAAATCTCGAGCTCAATTTATAGGCGCGGATAGGCATCCAGTGTCGCAACGCTGAGCCCTTTGGCGTCGCTACGCTAGCTTCTATCGACGTGGCACGCTCTGGTTTGTCGGTTGCAGATTCTGGATAAGATGATAAGGTGACAAGTGGCGAGGTTGTTGGAGACTTAATTATTGTGACACGTAGCGGCTTCTGATTGGTCGGCTAGATTCTTATCCGCCATGTGTCAGATAAGGATTAGATAGCCATATTTGATACTAACGTGGCGCTGACATGGCGGTGACATGTGGCGGTAACGTGGCGACACGTGGGAAAGGGACTGTCGGCACCGTAGGATTGCACATGTGGCACTTCCTGATTGGCTGATGATGACGTGGCGGTGAGGTGGCAGTTTGACTTGCTCAACCTGGTGATGTGGCTGATGACGTAGCAATGACATGGAGTGACATGTGGCACACGTGGCGATGATGACTGTCGGCACCGTAGGATGATGACACGTGGCACGGCGTATTTTACCAGATCGGCTGTGATGGCGACACGTGGCACGGCGCACGTTAGCAAAGTCAAACTTTTCTCAGATTCTGATTTGTGGACCCGGCGCATGTTAGCACTGTTCGGTGCATGTTAGGCGTCGCGACGCTGAAGGTTTTGGCTCGCGACGAGGGAAATACCAAAAAGCCCTTTTCGTCCAATTTTCACTGTTTTGGCCCAAATCACCTCCAGAATGTCCTAAAACTTTATTTATCTACAAAATAACACAAAACACATCAAAATATTTTTAATACTCAAGAAACTATACAAAATATAAGGTTAAATGAGTGGGAAATAGTGATAGATTTACCACTCATCACACCCTTAAACCTAACATTTTGTTAGTCCTCGAGCAAAACACAGAATAAAATAACATAAACATCTTTAAAATAAAATTTAACAAAGCCACTTTCGTAGGGATCACGGTTGCATTTAACGTATGCAACAAGCCTTTAAACCCCTAGGTGTCCCTAGTGGACGAGTTGTAGTCTCGTGAGGGTTTACAGCAATGATACCCACAAATATTTTACAAAGTAAAAAGGTAGTAAAACTAATGCACACAAAAGTAAAAAAGACAAGCGAAAAGAGAATAAAGAGTTAGTGACTAATCAGGTGAAACTTATACTCCAAGTTACTAGTTGTTTTGTTTCTTTCTAAATTACAGAATAAGTAATTCTCCGCC
This sequence comes from Zanthoxylum bungeanum, assembly GCA_019454045.1. Lineage (NCBI taxonomy): Eukaryota > Viridiplantae > Streptophyta > Magnoliopsida > Sapindales > Rutaceae > Zanthoxylum > Zanthoxylum bungeanum. The sequence continues at coordinate 18,529 of SKCR01023398.1, read as the reverse complement.
GATTTTTACGTTTCTTCATATACACAGCCAACAAGATATTAATCAACTCATTTTGGCCACAACAGTCATAAGTGCAGTTGAGAAGAGAGTAATTTTTTTGTCCTAAAGCTCTATCAGATTTCACACCTTTTGGTAGCAATGGAATAATTTTTCTGATTTTTCTGATTTTTTCTTTGATTTTTTTTTCTATTTTTTATTTTATATACAATATCTTCCATCTATGTAACGAGTGTTGGGTCGGTGGCTCCCAAACCATTTGGCTTTAGGGTACCAGGTGTTAAGACACCCCTACGGACTTAATTACTCAGACTTCAGATATATATATTTTTGCAGCATCTTTGATCCATGTAACGAGCTTTGGGCTAGTGACCCCAAACCAGTTGGTTTTAAGGCACTAGGTGTTAAAACACCCTACAGACTTAATAACTCGGATCTCGGATTTTTTTTACTCCACTTTATTTGAGATGCTTCCTCCAATTGAACTAGAGCAGCACGAATATTACAAACTTTTCAATTATAGCTCATGTCTGTATGTTACTATATATGTTGAATTACCTGTCAACTGAGCATATGAAGATCCATTTTAGTCCGTTTTAGGAGAATTTACAAATTAAATAATTCAAAAAAAATAAAACAAAAATTAACTTGTTTCAAAAATGGTTTTAGATACGTCTCAGGAGTGGAAACTTCTTACTCAGCTATCTTTTACCAATTTCACCCCTTTTAGTCAAAATAAAAAACACAAAACGCAAAATATTTTTGAAATTTTGAAAAATTTTTAAATTTTTTTGAATTTTTCGAAAATTTTGGCATAAAATTAAAAACACACAACTAAAAACAAGGTACTGATAAACTAATTCCTCCCCAAAACCTAAATGAGACATTGTCCCCAATGTCTTAATAATAAAATGAGAGTTAAGAGGTCGTACCTGGTTAGCTGAAAATCTACAGGAAATTAAAGGTTAAGATCCAGATTAATCCGACGCCTCTTACCACGATCGTCCTCGGACCAATTTATCTTTGAAAGGATAGGGTCAACTTGTGGTTCATAGGCTAAGAGTTGGTCTATTAGATCCGGAGCAGTTCTGGCAGTGAAGATGAGTTCTTTCAAAGGTTTTGACACAACCCATTTCTCATGGCATCATCAACAACAAAGAAAATCATAAAATCCATCAACATTAAACAGCCCAATTGGTTTCTGGTGTATGTTAAGGTTCGCCCAAGATAGCACTATAAATATTTCCTCCAATTGTGCCCAAGCCACCTGGCAAAGCGATAAAAGCATCAGCACGGTTAATCATTTCTACCAGTCGTTCAGACATACCTGGCACAATAAGTTCCTCTCCGTTTGATGATCCAATAAGATTTGCCTCTGCCAAGGGTTTTGGGATGATCCCAAAAGTGACTGCCTCCTTCCTATACCGCCTTTGAAACGATCCCCATAAGTCCAAGATTGCATCCGCCATATATTAAGTGCATATTCCTTGCAGCTAAGACTCGACCCAATTCTTGTGCTGCTTCTACGTATTGTGGTTTAGTACCACACTACTACCGCAAAACACACAGATGTTTTCAACTCGTCTTCTTGAAGTGGCTTCCATTTTTTTATGTATTTCTTTCTCAAATCATGATGCCTTCCAAAGTGCAATGACAGGCTGATTTTATAGTACCTGAAACGGTGAGTAATAATAGCACTAGTATCTTCCAGAGGAAGCTTATTATCTAAACAAAAAAAATGAATCGTGAAAGGTCAAAAAGTCTGGATCATGTCTACGAAAATAGATAATTACAACAAGAAAAGTGAATCAAAGTAATAAATAAGGCAACGGAATTATGTACGCAATACGCCACTCGTTTGGTATATAAATCCATTAGGATGCGTCTCAAGAATTAATTCTTTACTCAAGCCATCGCTAATGAATTGTTTCTCATCTTTGTGATTGCCAAACACCATTCCTTCTGTCTTAAAATGCTCCGTTTGTGCTTTTCCCTACAAAAATAACATAAAAATTAAAAACAGAAATACAAACAATTGCATGGGTTGCCTCCCTGCTAGCGCTAAATTTTCTTCGTCCAGCCAGACGTGACTGAAATCTATCTGTCAATGAGGTTTCAGCATCATTTTGGATGTCCGATTAAAGACAATCCCGTGAGCGTTGCTTTTGAATGGTCTCTTCCAAAGGTAAAGGGGCAAAAAGATTTTGTCTCATTAAGTGCTCGTGCCGCCTTTTTGCTCCTTGTTGTTCCAGTGGTTCTGTAAAGAAAGAAAGAAAATCAGGAGGTCTCATATGGTGCTTGACTTGGAATGGGAGTTTCATTCTGTCAAGCTTCTGGGAGAATTTTTGATTTGTACTCCCCAAAACATGGATGTTTCTCCTAAATGCTCTGGATCTTAATTAAGGTCAGACATTTGCTCCTCCATTTGCTCTGCTTCTTGTTCCACCTTTTCTTCACAGATGTATTGTAAAATTCTTGTATTAAGCTCTTCATCTGTCATCTGTGAAATACATGCTTCAAAATTGTCAACCTGAGGATGCAAAGATGTTCTGACATTAGGTTTTCATCCTCTGATATGACTGGAATGGATGTTCAGATAGATCTTCTCTTCAAACATCATGGTAAAGCATGCTCCAAGATCTTCATTTTGAGGATTGAAAGTTTGATCCTCCGTTGTTGGTTCAGTTGTACAAATAGATCAGTTTCATCCTCGTCAGAATCTGAATAATAAAAGTCAAATTGAGACTTTGCCGGTTCGGGCTCCTGAACTGATACCTCTGGTTGTTGATTGCCCAGTCCTCCTCTGTTGAAGTGTCATTGTGAAATGATTGGTACTTGAAGGCTTCATCAGTGTCATCTGAAACTGGTTCTTGAGGTATGTAGTTCTGGTTTTTGTGAATTGTCTAATTTGCTCTGTCATCTTCTGAATGAATTCTGATTGTCTCTGAATACTTTTAAATTGATTCTGGTTTGTTTCCAGCATTGTATCCAACTTTTCTTTTCGTTTCTTGAACATATCTTCGAGCATGTTAGCAACAGATCTTCCTCTGATGGTTCTGATTGTTGATGAAGATCATTGTAGGTGGGTGGGTGATAAGATGGAAAATGTGGCTCTGTGAATGTGATGGCTCTTCATACCATGAAGGATCTTGATAGCTCTGCCACCCTGGATGGTAGTTGTATTCGCAATAATCTCTAGGGTGGTTACCATTACATATGTCACATCTCCCCATTGTTCTTGTTGAGCAAATGTGGTATTGCTTGGTTCTGGCATCCAGTGATAATTGTTGGCTGGACAACAGGCCTCAGAAAATCGGACTGTTTGCTTCCAGATTTGGGGTGTATCTTCTAGTAAAGCTCGTGATTTCTCAATCTCCCATAATGTTCCATTTTTCAATCACCTGAAAAAAAAGAAAGAGATAAAAATTACAGATAAAAAAAAAAAAAAATTAGATATAAGTAAATTAGATAGCTTCAAAATTAATAACTCAAGAAAAAATAGTCCCCGGCAACGGCGCCAAAGACTTGACCGGCGTAAACACTCGTATAACGCAAGCGCACGTATTGTTCAAGTAGTATAAAAATATTGATCCCACGAGGACTTAATTCCTACTGTTGTTATTAATTATTGAATCTATTTATTTACAAATATCTAATTGAGGGTGAAGAGAATGATTGCTTGATTGATTTGGTTGATTGTAGTTTTGCAAAATAAATAAATAAATAAAAAGACAAAAGAAAATATAAGGAAAATAACAAAAGACACAAAGATCTAGGGTTGTGAATCATTCTAATATCATTTAAAAGATGAAGTGGTTATTTCATGTTTGTGTAATAATCAGTTTACTAACCTGGACCACTAAATTATGCAAAAGCCTATGTCGATAGTCAGACGCAAATACCCAGTTTAACCCAATTGAACCATATGTCTATGTCAACCAAATTATCTGGATTCATTAAGTTTAAGTTCCAATTATGGCTTACCCCCGCCCGACAGGTATATGTCTATCATGTAAGGAAATCTATAAAGGGTTATCTATCCTCAAGGAAGATCGTGGGCTATTAAGTCTAAGGCTGAAACCTAAAATCCCTATGTCTAGTTCATTTTAGATTTACCACATCAATCTTATTAGTGATCAGACAACAAGAAGCATTAATCTTAAGACTTAATCAGTAAACCTTTAAATTACTCAAACTATAAAATAACCCCTTATAAACCGGTGATATTAGAATTCATCACAACCCTAGATAACTAACACATAAGTAGGGCTAGTAAAGACTTAAAAGTAAAAGACATAAAGTAAAAATGCTGAAAAGTAAAAGACATAAAGTAAAAGCTGAAAAGTAAATAAAATAAAATGCTAAGATAAAAGGAATTACTTTACTACTTTACTATTTTAGATATCTCCCATAAAATAATATATAAACTTGTGATATATTACCAACCGACCAATCTGGCGGTATCCTTTATTAGTCAGGTTTAAACCAGATTAAAATGAATTACCAACCACCGACCAATCTGGCGGTATCCTTTTAAGTCAATATTTTAAATAGTGAATATATTATTTTTAAGGGAGATTAATCTAAATAGTAACAGTAAAAGAATTACCTTTCACCCTAGCGGGGAAGTTACCTCCTCATGGTGAATAGTAAAAACTGTAAAGTTAAAAAAAGTAAATTACTATATAACAAAACGTAATTAAAATTATTTACAAAACTAAAAACTAAAAAAAAAACTAAAAACTAAAAGAAACTAGAGAGAGAAACTATCTCTTTACATCAAAGAGATGAGAGAGAGTGGTGCATCTAAAACTGAAATCTCGAGCTCAATTTTAGGCGCGGATAGGCATCTGGCGTCGCGACGCTGAGCCCTTTGGCGTCGCTACGCCAGCTTCTGTCGACGTGGCACGCTCTGGTTCGTCGGTTGCAGATTCTGGATAAGATGATAAGGTGACACGTGGCGAGGTTGTTGGAGACTCAATTATTGTGACACGTGGCGGCTTCTATTGGTCGGATAGATTCTTATCAGCCACGTGTCAGATAAGGATTAGATAGACAATATGTATGCTGACGTGGGCGCTGAAGTGGCGGTGACGTGGCGGCATGTGGGAAAGGGACTGTCGGCACTGTAGGATGCGACACGTGGCACTTCCTGATTGGATGATGATGACGTGGCTGTGCGGTGGCATTTGACTTGGTCAACCTGGTGAATGTGGCTGATGATGTGGCATGACATGGAGTGACACGGCACACGTGGCGATGAAGACTTGTCGGCACCGTAGGATGATGACACGTGCCACGACGCATTTTTAGCAGATCGGCTGTGATTGTGACACATGGCATGGCGCACGTTAGCAAAGTCAAGCTTTTCTCAGATTCTGATTTGTGGACCCGGCGCACGTTAGCACTGTTCAGCGCATGTTAGGCGTCGCGACACGAGAAATTACCAAAATACCCTTTTCGTCCAATTATCACTGTTTTGGCCCAAATCACCTCCAGAATGTCCTGAAACTTTATTTATCTACAAAATAACACAAAACACATCAAAATATTCATAATACTAAAAAAACTATACAAAATATAAGATTAAATGAGTGGGAAATAGTGATAGATTTACCATTCATCACACCCCAAACCTAACATTTTGCTAGTCCTCGAGCAAAATACAGAATAAAATAACATAAACATCTTTAAAATAAAATTTAACTAAGCCACTTTCGTAGGGATCACGGTTGCATTTAGCGTATGCAACAAGGCTTTAAACCTCTAGGTGTCCCTAGTGGACGAGTTGTAGTCTCGTGAGGGTTACAGCAATGATATCCACATTTTACAAAAGTAAAAAGGTAGTAAAACTAATGCACACAAAAGCAAAAAACAAGTGAAAAGAGAATAAAGAAGTTAGTGACTATCAGGTGAAACTTCTACTCCAAGTACTAGTTGTTTTTTTCTTTCTAATTACAGAATAAGTAAATTCTCCGATTTTTTTACCTTTCTTCATATACACAGCAACAAGCCAAGATATTAATCAACTCATTTTTGCCCACAACAGTCATAAGTGCAGTTGATAAGAGAGTACATTTTTGTCCTAAAGTTCTATCAGATTTCACACCTTTTGGTAGCAATGGAATAATTTTCTCTGATTTTTCTGATTTTTTCTTTGATTTTTTTTCTATTTTTTTTATTTATATGCAATATCTTCCATCTATGTAACGAGTGTTGGGTCGGTGGCTCCCAAACCATTTGGCTTTAGGGCACCAGGTGTTAAGACGCCCCTACGGACTTAATTACTCAGACTTCAGATTATATATTTTTGCAGCATCTTTGATCCATGTAACGAGCTTTGGGCCAGTGACTCCCAAACCAGTTGGTTTTAGGGCACTAGGTGTTAAAACACCCTTACAAACTTAATAACTCGGATCTCGATTTTTTTTTTTACTCCACTACTTTTTGAGATGCTTCCTCCAATTAAACTAGAGCACTGAATATTACAAACTTTTCAATTATAGCTCATGTCTGTATGTTACTATATATGTTGATAATACCTGTCAACTGAGCATATGAAGATCCATTTTAGTCCGTTTTATGGAGAATTTACAAATTCAATAATTCAAAATGAAATAAACAAAAATTACTTGTTTTAAAAATGGTTTTAGATACGTCTCAGGAGTCGAAACTCCTTACTCGGCTATCTTTTACCATTTCACCTTTTTTAGTCAAAATAAAACACAAAACGCAAAATATTTTTGTAATTTTGAAAGTTTTTCAAAAGTTTTTGTATTTTTCGAAAAATTTTGGCCTAAAATTAAAAACACACAACTAAAAACAAGGTACTGATCAACTAATTTCCTCCCCAAACCTAAATAAATGAGACATTGTCCCCAATGTCTTAAACAATAAAAGGAGAGTAAGAAGGTCGTACCTGGTTAGCTGAAAATTACAGGAAATTAAAGGTTAAGATCCAGATTAATCCGACGCCTCTTACCACGATCGTCCTCGACCAATTTTATCTTTGAAAGGATAGAGTCAACTTGTGGTTAATAGGCTAAGAGTTGGTCTATTAGATCCGGAGCAGTTCTGGCAGTGAAGAGGAGTTCTTTCAAAGGTTTTGACACGAACCCATTTCTCCGGCATCATCAAGAAACACACAAAGAAAATCATAAAATCCATCAACATTAAACAGCCCAATTGGTTTCTGGTGTATGTTAAGGTTCGCCCAAGATAGCACTATAAAAATTTCCTCCAAAGTGCCCAAGCCACCTGGAAAAGCGATAAAAGCATCAGCACGGTTAATCATTTCTACCAGTCGTTCAGACATACCTGGCACAATAAGTTCTTTCTTTCTCCGTTTGATGATCCAAAAAGATTTACCTCTGCCAAGGGTTTTGGGATGATTCCCAAAACGTGACTGCCTCCTTCCTGTACATCCTTTGAAACGATCCCCATAAGTCCAAGATTGCATCCGCCATATATTAAGTGCATATTCCTTGCAGCTAAGACTCGACCCAATTCTTGTGCTGCTTCTACGTATTGTGGTTTAGTACCAAACTACTACCGCCAAAACACACAGATGTTTTCAACTCGTCTTCTTGAAGTGGCTTCCATTTTTTTTATGTATTTCTTTCTCAAATCAGGATGCCTTCCAAAGTGCAATGACGGGCTGATTTTATAGTACCTAAAACGGGTGAGTAATAATAGCACTAGTATCTTCCAGATGAAGCTTATTAGCTAAACAACAAAATGAATAATGAAAGGTCAAAAAGTATGGATCATGTCTACGAAAATAAAGATAATTACAACAGAAAAGTGAATCAAAGCAAAATTAAGGCAACGGAATTATGTACGCAATACGCCACTCGTTTGGTATATAAATCTCATTAGGATGCGTTTCAAGAATTAATTCTTTACTTAGCCATCGCTATGAATTGTTTCTCATCTTTGTGATTGCCAAACACCATTCTTTCTGTCTTCAAATGCTCCTTTTTGCTTTTCCCTACAAAAATAACACAAAAATTAAAAACTCTCAACATATGAAAACAGAAATTACAATAAATTGCATGGGTTGCCTCCATGCTAGCGCTAAATTTTTTGTCTTCAGCCAGACGTGACTGAAATCTATCTGTCAAGGAGGTTTCAGCGTCGTTTTGGATGTCCGATTAAAGACAATCCCGTGAGCGTTGCTTTTGAATGGTCTCTTCCAAAGGTAAAGGGGCAAAAAAAAAATTTGTCTCATTAAGTGCTCGTGCCGCCTTTTTGCTCCTTGTTGTTCCAGTGGTTCCTGCAAAGAAAGAAAGAAAATCAGGAGGTCTCGTATGGTGCTTGACTTGGAATGGGAGTTCCATTCTGTCAAGCTTATAGGCGATATCTTTGATTTGTACTTCCCAAAACAGCGATGTTTCTCCTGAATGCTCTGGATCTTTCTTAAGGTCAGACATTTGCTCCTCCATTTGCTCTGCTTCTTGTTCCACCTTTTCTTCATAGATGTATTGTAAAATTCTTGTATTAAGCTCTTCATCTGTCATCTGTGAAATACATGCTTCAAAATTGTCTTCATCCTCTGATATGACTGGAATGGATGGTTCAGATAGATCTTCTTCAAACATCATGGTAAAGTATGCTCCAAGATCTTCATTTCGAGGATTGAAAGTTTGATCCTCCGTTGTTGGTTCAGTTGGTACAAATAGATCAGCTTCATCCTCGTCAGAATCTGAATAAAAAAAGTCAAATTGAGACTTTTCCGGTTCGGGCTCCTGAACTGATACCTCTGGTTGTTGATACTGCTCAGCCTCCTCCTCTATTGAAGTGTCATTGTGAAATGATTGGTACTTGAAGGCTTCATCAGTGTCATCTGAAACTGGTTCTTGAGGTATGTAGTTCTGGTTTTCTGTGAATTGTCTAATTTGATCTGTCATCTTCTGAATGAAGTCTGATTGTCTCTGAATACTTTCAAATTGATTCTGGTTTGTTTCAACAGCATTGTATCCAACTTTTCTTTTCGTTTCTTGAACATATCTTCGAGCATGTTAGCAACAATCTTCCTCTGATGGTTCTGATTGTTGATGAAGATCATTGTAGGTGGGTGGTGGATAAGATGGAAAATGTGGCTCTGTGAAATGTGATGGCTCGTCATACCATGAAGGATCTTGATAGCTCTGCCACCCTGGATGGTAGTTGTATTCGCAATAATTCTAGGGTGGTTACCATTACATATGTCACATCTCCCCATTGCGTCTTGTTGAGCAAATGTGGTATTGCTTGGTTCTGGCATCCAGTGATAATTGTTGGGCTGGACAACAGGCCTCAGAAAACCTGGACTGTTGCTTCCAGATTTGGGGTGTATCTTCTAGTAAAGAGCTCGTGATTTCTCATCTCCCATATGTTTCATTTTTCAATCACCTGAAAACAAAAGAAAGAGATAAAATTACAGATAAAAATAAAGAAAATTAGATATAAGTAAATTAGAAAGCTTCAAAATTAATAACTCAAGAAAAATAAGTCCCCGGCAAGGCGCCAAAAATTTGACCGGCGTAACACACCATATAACGCAAACGCACGTATTGTTCCAAGTAGTATAAAATATCGATCCCACGAGGACTTAATTCCTACTGTTGTTATTAATTATTGAATCTATTTATTTACAAATATCTAATTGAGGGTGAAGAGAATGATTGCTTGATTTATTTGGTTGATTGTAGTTTTACAAAATAAATAAATAAATAAAAAGACAGAAGAATACTAAGGAAAATAACAAAAGACCAAAGATCTAGGGTTGTGAATTATTCTAAATATCATTTAAAAGATGAAGTGGTTTTTCATGTTTGTGTAATAAATCAGTTTACTAACCTGGAACACTAAATTATGCAAAAGCTATGTCGATGGTCAGACGCAAATACCCAGTTTAACCCAATTGAACCATATGTCTATGTCAACCAAATTATCTGGATTTATTAAGTTCCAATTAGGCTACCACCACCCACCCCCGCCCGACAGGTATATGTCTATCATGTAAGGAAATCTATTAAGGGTTATCTATCCTCAAGGAAGATCGTGGTCTATTAAGTCTAAGGCTGAAACCTAAAATCCCTATGTCTAGTTCATTTTAGATTTACCACATCAATCTTATTGGTGATCAGACAACCAAGCATTAAGCTTAAGACTTAATAAGTAAACCTTTAAATTACCCAAACTATAAAATAACTCCTTATAAACCCGGTGATATTAGAATTCATCACAACCCCAGATATCTAACACATAACTAGGGCTAGTAATGAACTTAAAAGTAAAAGACATAAAGTAAAAATGCTGAAAAGTAAAAGACATAAAGTAAAAGCTGAAAGTAAAATAAAATAAAATAAAATGCAGGTAAAAGGAATTACTTTTACTATTTACTATTTTAGATATCTCCCCTAAAATAATATATAAACTTGTGATAATATTACCAACGACCAATCTGGCGGTATCCTTTATTAGTCAGGTTTTAACCCAGAATAAAATGAATTACCAACCGACCAATCTGGCGGTTCCTTTTTAAGTCAATATTTTATAATGAATATTATTTTTAAGGGAGATTAATCTAAATAGTAACAGTAAAAGAATTACCTTTCACCCTAGCTGGGAAAGTTACCTCCTCATGGTGAATAGTAAAAACTGTAAAAAGTAAAAAAAAAATTACTATATTAACAAAACGTAATTAAAATTATTTACAAAACTAAAAACTAAAAAAAAAACTAAAAACTAAAAGAAACTAGAGAGAAACTCTCTCTTTACATCAAAGAGATGAGAGAGAGTGGTGCATCTAAACTGAAATCTCGAGCTCAATTATAGGCGTGGATAGGCATCTGGCGTCGCGACGCTAACCCTTTGGCGTCGCTAGCCAGCTTCTGTCGACGTGGCACGCTCTGGTTCGTCGGTTGCAGATTCTGGATAAGATGATAAGGTGACACGTGGCGAGTTGTTTGGAGACTCATTATTGTGACACGTGGCGGCTTCTGATTGGTCGGCTAGATTCTTATCCGCCACGTGTCAGATGAGGATTAGATAGCCAATATTGATGCTGACGTGGCGCTGACTTGGCGGTGATGGTGCGGTGATGTGGCGACACGTGGGAAATGGACTGTCGGCACCGTATGATTGCTACACGTGGCACTTCCTGATTGGCTGATGATGACGTGGCGGTGAGGTGGCAGTTTGACTTGGTCAACCTGGTGATGTGGCTGATGACGTGGCAATGAGATGGAGTGACACGTGGCACACGTGGCGATGATGACTGTCGGCACCGTAGGATGATGACACATGGCACGGCGCATTTTACCAGATCGGCTGTGATGATGACACGTGGCACGGTGCACGTTAGCAAAGTCAAACTTTTCTCAGATTCTGATTTGTGGACCCGGTGCACGTTAGCACTGTTCGGCGCATGTTAGGCGTCGCGACGCTGAAGGTCTTGGCGTCGCGATGCGGGAAATTACCAAAATGCCCTTTTCGTCCAATTTTCACTGTTTTGGCCCAAATCACCTCCAGAATGTCCTGAAACTTTATTTATCTACAAAATAACACAAACCGCATCAAAATATTCATAATACTTAAGAAACTATACAAAATATAAGGTTAAATGAGTGGGAAATAGTGATAGATTTACCACTCATCAGTACCATCGGTAAACACAACCTTCAATTACACTTGCATAAGTATCCAATACTTTAATATATGAGAACTATGTCGTTTATACTCCCACAACGCGCATAAGTGCAATACTAGTCTATTCAGCATTATCGATGTCCAGTCTCGATAATACTACGACTAGGGATATTTAATTATTAAACCTTTGTGGATTGATATTGTCTCATATCTTATTAATCCGGAACTAATCATAAGGACTTTAATCATTTTATATTCAAGTAATCTAATTACAAATGATAAAATATAATTTCCATTGTCACATAGTTAATTTGTACAAAAACCACAATGTCTTTTACAATAGTGACTCTATGGGTCATAATTGTCCAACAAGATAGTTGACTAAGATATTGTTAGATTTTTAAAAACCATCGGGAACTGTTGTTCCGATTTCCTTGTAAATCAATGGTTAGTGACTTAGTTTCTAAGTCACCGATTAGGTAATTTAAATAGATATCTGTTTTGAATATAGTTATCTAGTAGAATGGTTTCTTATGCAGTAGAATTGACTTGAATTAGTTCATGTCTCGAGATTCTTGACTGGCATTAAGAACCTTTTAGTATTTGTTTGTCTTATAATGACGTTTCTTACTTTAGGCTGGTGTTTGGTTGGGGGTTTTGGAGGGGAGGGGAGGGATTATTTTAAATTATGTTTGTTTGGTTCAATTTTTGAAGTGGGGAGGGGAGCAAAATCCCTCATAAGCCAATTTTAGCTCCCCTCCAAAAGTGGGGGGTTTTGGAGGGGAGAGAAAGTGAAGAATTAAAATTTTAAATGCAATGACTAAATTATCCTTACTTATATATTAAAATCCTAAATTGTCCTAATTACAAAATCCCTCATAAACCAATTTTTACTCCCCTCCTAACTATTTTGCTGAAACCTTATTAACATTTTGCGTATTATCTGAACTTAATCATTTTAGTAATTTATGTTATAAACTTGGATTTTTACGGTGTTTCTTTATCTATTTATCTATGTCAAAACCTAGCTACTGGTTTGATGCTTGTTTTTTTAATTTTATTTTTATAACATGTATTATATATGTAGAGCTTTTAATTTAATTTTATTATTTGTTTAATTCAAAGATAATATAAGCCTATATTGTTTTAATTTTATTTTATTTATAAACAAGCTATAAGGATAAAATAGTAAATTAGTTTTTAAATCTCTCCCCTTTCTTCTTGAACCAAACCATATATTTAATGAAAAACTCTCCCCTCCCCTCCCTCCACTCCTTTGAACCAAATATATATTTAATTAAAATATCTCCCCTCCCATCCCCTCCCCTCCCCTCCATTAAATCCTTATCATCCCTTCCCCTTCGTTAAACCAAAAAGACCCTTAGTGACTTTTAGAAGTCATGTGTCTGACACAGTTTTCTAATCAATCATTTGCAATTGTTTTGAATAATTGAACGCAATTTAAAGCTTATGTAAGGAGATGTGTATAGTTGTGTATAGTTAATATTGATTCTCACAATACAACAACTATAGGTATTTGATACCAGATCTCTCGTCTAGTTAATTAAAATAATGTTTAATGATTGTTTTGATATTTGATATCAGAACTTGTGACTACTGGATAGTTACTTGTTCTATATAAACAGTTGTTACATATTTTAATATGACTAGTAGTGTCATTTATAAGTAGATAAACATTAAGAAATATTCGATTAACTAAATAATTTAGAACAGTGCTTTATGAGGTTTTATCACATAAGCATTAGATGTTTATTTCCTATGTAAATGATGGTCTGATACGAGTTCACACCATATATCCTTATCCATTTAATGAATATTATATTCAGGATATGATTAAATCTCATTTAACCAATGATTGTCATTGGACTACAGATTTATTAAACTAATACATTGGATGTATATAGTTTAATGAATTAGAAATTACCTTTGATAGTTTTCTTTACTTTGTAACTTAGTTAATGAATTGTTATGACTTTGGTTACATGTTTCTTAAATAGTATATATTGATCGTCTTGAATTGTTCGAGAGCTTTCAATATGTTTCTGACGAAATGCGGATAGAATATTTTGAATGGTTCAAAGATATTTTATTTGAAGTGTTGAAAACTATATTTAAACTTCATTGTGAGTCTTTGAATTGTTCAAAGATGTTTGATATGATCAAACACATGAATTTAAGGCAATTAGTTCTAAAGTTATTTGATGAATGTGATTCTTACTCAATATTAAACTTCTACGATTCCATCTTGATGGAATTGGTCAGTGGAGTAATTGAATCTTATATAATTGATTCGTTGATATTGAGTGTTACTGAACTAGTTTCAATACTCTTGGGGTTATGCTCCAGTAACACTAATTCATATCTTTAATTAAGGTTCCATTCATTCCTACACCTACATATATGATATGTATAGTAGAAATTTGAATCTTGAAAAGTTTAAGATTTGAATCTTTCTTTTGTATAATTGTTATATAATTGAAAGAACTTGCGCCTTGGAGGTACAGGTTGTTGGACAATTATGACCCAAAACAATTCTATTTGTAAAAAACATGGTGTTTTGTATAAAATAACTATGTGACAAAAGGAAATTGCTATTTTATCATTATTGTAATTGGATTACTTGGATATATATAATGATAAAAGTCCATATGGTTAAATCGGGTTAATAAGATATGAGACAGAATTAATCCATGAACGGTTTAATCATTAAATATCCATAGTCGTAGTATTATTGAGACCGGACATCGATAATGTGGAATAGACTAGTATTGCACTTGTGTGCGTTATGGAAGCTTAACAGCATAGTTCTTATATATTTAGGTATTGGATACTTATGCAAGTGTGATAAGAGGTTCTGTTAGCCGTTGGACCGGGAACAGATTCGCTCTGGATAGACCCACTCAGAGTCCCATTGGTATTATGACTATGTGTCTATGGGAATCCGAATCAGGGTAAGTGTATGTGATCTTTAACCTGAGAATTGCATCGCTATTACTTGCGACAATCAGTTTACTTTGGTATTGGTCATTTGGAGCTTTAACAGAATCTGTGTACGCCTCTGCTGGGTTTACTGAGAATTGTAGTGTATTGGGTGTGATGTCAAGATGGGAGTATCACTTCAGTCATATGGAGATGATGGTCACACAGGATACAGTACTAGTACTCTTAAATGCTGCAGCTATCGGGATAGTATGACTAGGTCATGATTATCCGATTATAGAGACTAGTTACGCGGGATCCGATATATGTTTAGTATGGGGCAGACACAGAGCCAGCATTAGGCCTAGCATGCGACATCCGATACTGGATCGTATTACACATTACATTGTATTACTACGCCTGATACAGATAATATTCCTCGGTGGATGTTTCTGGAGAATTGAGTAGGCACGGTGCTTTGCTAGAAGCCAACCATGTCTTGTAAATCGGTGAGAACGTGATTCTTTTTTATAAAGAAGCACTATCCTAAAAGAGGATATCTTGCAGGAAATCAGATGATATTTTATAATCTTCACCACCACCTTCAGGCCGCTCCTATTCAGTCTTTCTCGGCGTGGTGTAAGGACCCTTTCTCATATTTCCTATTTCTAGGCAATAGTTATAGCTAAGTGCTTCCAGCGCGATCCACAGTTTCCCTCGGTAATTCCTTGGTATGGGTACGCACGTGTTCGGATGGTCTGATGACTGTATTTACTGCCAATATATCCAAAAATCTCTTGGGTCGCTTCCCAAAGATTCACCAATGATATTTGACTCGAATAGAATTAATCTGAGATTAATTATGAGAGAGAAAATTAATCTGGGATTAATTGCGGCAAGAATTAATCTGGGATTAAATTCGAATAAAAGAGAGAACGCGATTAATTTGGAATTAATCGATAAAATAAATATATCGGATATATTAATTGAAATTGGATTTCAATACGAAATTAAAATTGGATTTTAATTCGGGCAAACGAATTAATTTGGAATTAATTCGTAAGCGACTATCATAATAATTTTGCGAGACATAATTATTTAATTAAATTGGATTTAATTATTTAGCGACGGAAAATTTGTTTAATCGGATTAAACGAACTCGGGCCCAAGTCTAGTTGTGTGTTGGAGAAGCCAACTTAAATTTGGAATTTAAATTGGATGGGACCCATGACTTACATCAACTTTTGACATTTGATGGAAGTGGTTGGGCTTAATAAATTGGATTCATTAATTCACACACCAACCAACTTTGGAAGTTACTGTTCATTCTCTCTTTCTTTTCTCCATTGGCCGATCCAACTTAAATTTGGAATTTAAATTGGATGAGACCCATGACTTACATCAACTTTTGACATTTGATGGAAGTGGTTGGGCTTAATAAATTGGATTCATTAATTCACACACCAACCAACTTTAGAAGTCACTATCCATTCTCTCTTTCTTTTCTCACTTGGCCGATTGTATCTCCCTCTTGTTCTTGAATTTTTGTTTCAAAATTTATCAAGCTAGCACTTAGAGAGTTGAATGAGGTGATAGGGAAACTCACCTCATTCAATTCACATTAGCACCTCACTGGATTCGAACTCACTAGCCAGCCTCGGATTCGCTCAGTAAGTTTTTGTTTCAAACCTTAGCCTCGGCCCAAAACCCCTGAAACCCATGAAAGCCCATACAATCCATGCCCACGCCAAACACCACACAAAGCCCATTCAGCCCTCTCCCAAGGCCCATGAAATCCACTATGCACGCCCAAATATAGGAAAACCCCATGCAATTCACATGTGCAAATCCCTCAAATCACTTTCCAATTTAACAAGATTTGATATCATATCCTTTCCAAATACCAAGACTTGAGATCCTCATCACCAAATTTAGGAGAATGTATGCCAAAAATAATTTTGGTAAGATATTCCCCAAATCAATGTGATTTATTTCCTTATTTAGAGATCCCTTCAGGACACTATAAATTAAAGACCAAATCTTGACACATGGGAGGCTTTGGACTGCAAAAATACAAGAAAAATAAAACCCTAGGCGTGAAAACTCTTTTTCTTTTCTTCTCCCATCACCAACCACCACAACCGAAAACAATAAACCCTAAAACAACCACCATCACCGAAAGAAACCAGCCACTAAACAACCACCATCACCGAAAGAAACCAACCACCAAACAACCACACAAAAAAAACCGAACAGTAAATAGCAGCTAACCACCACAAAAACAACAAGAAATCCGAGACACAAAACAACAAAAAACAACCTAGAAACAACCAGCAAAAACCAAGACAAAATAACCAAAAAACAGCCCCTAAAATAACCAAAATAGTAGCCCAAAATCACAAAAATAATAGCCAAAACAACAGCCAAAAATAACCAAAACAGCAGCCCAAACAGTAACCAGCGAAACAACAAAAATAGGAACTAGAAACAACAAAAACAGCAACCAGAAAGTAGTAAAATAGCAAGCAGAAACAGTGAAACAGCGAACTAGCGATCCTTCTAGCAACGGACTAACGCACTTCCGAGAAAGCAACTTAAAAGGTAAGACCTGAGGGCACTCTTTACCATATTTATTTTATAGTTCCGGACGCTGCGTGCCTGGCTGGACGTGAAATACGTCCAGCCGGGTATGCGAAGTCCAACATCAAAGACGGCCAAATTTCTGGTCACATTATTTTTCTCTTTCGGCATTTCGTTATTTATTTTTTTTATCTATTTGGTGTTATTTATCTTTTTATTTATTTTTTCACTTTCATCATTATTTTATTATTTCGCATTTAGTTTCATTATTTATCTTTCGTCTATTTATCGTTATTTTATTATTTCACCTTTATTTTATTTGTTCATTATCTGCATATGCATTATTATATTACTTATGTCTATTTTTTTATTTACATTGCATTAATGATTACGTATGGTATTATCCCTGTGGTATATCGGATGGAAGCCCATACATAAATTCAGTAGTCGAATCTAAATGGACGGTAGTGCGGTCTGTACTTGGGATACAACTCCACGTACCACTTAAGAAATATCCATATATACGTGACTAACCCCTCATTTTATTCATTATTTACTTATTGACGCTTTATTTGCTTTTGATTATTATGATTCTTGTTATCGTACCTTGTATTTCTTAGTTTAATTTGCCTTTATTTATATTAATGTTTATGGGTAATGGGTGTGCAAATTTGTGTGTTTATTTGAATTATCTTGCATGAACTACATAAGACTGGATATACCATTGTGTGAACCCGTCCATTATACTGGCATAAGTAAAGGACCATTCTGAACCCAACGGTTTGAGGTCTTCCCTTGCGAGGGGTGAGTGCGGCCTTATATCTTTTCTCAGTTCACACTGGGTGGCGACTCCTTTATTCTCCGATTTAGTCCCTCGCGAGCTACTCCATAGTCTCTACTACGGGCTGCGAGCCCAACAGTGTCGTGGTCACCAAGCATCATAGGCATAGCGGTAAACCCCACTTCGCTCCTACAGATGCGACTCCACTGGGGATAGAGAATCGGCCCCAAAACAATGCCTTGTAGTGTCCTTGGCTTTGGCTTTGGTTAACCAAGTCTCATATATTTTGCATACTCTCTTTACCCCGATGGCGTCATGTATCATGAAGTCGATTTCACTCAAGGCGGCGGATCATTATGTGATGACCATCACTCGTTGGCACGTACCCTAGGGTATAAAAAGGCGCGCTCACTTGGTCGCTTGAACCCTTGAGTGGGGAGAGCTAGTTGTGAGCAACCCTTCGCCAGCTCCCACATATGAACCATAGTTACATGTCCTATAGAAGCTACCCATATGCTTGTGTTTGGGACCATTATCATTTGGATCCATTTGGGCCTCTCGTCATAGGGGACGAACTTGTTGGGCCACTTAAACTAG